>QEPC01008438.1:1048248-1060226 GCA_003113815.1 Sphenodon punctatus | reverse complement strand
CACACACACACACACACACACACACACACACACACACACACTTCTTTCTCTCACACAGCAAACTCACTGTCACACTCACCTTTTCATGCTCTCTCTCTCTCTCTCATACACACACACACCTCACACACAAACTCACACTCCTTTCTCTCTCTCTCTCTCTCTCACATGCAAACATTCTCACTCCTCTTTCACAGACACTCAGATGCACACACACTCAGATACTTGGACCACTTTCACACCTTGCCGCCGCGCATATTTTGGCTGAGAATGCCCAAGCCAGGATATGCATGGGGTTTGACTGGTCTGAAAGCCCCTCTGTACGCCTTTGCCGGCAAACACATGCAGAGATACAGAGCAGGAAATCCAACTGTGTATATCTGCGTGTTTGCTGGCAAAGCTGTGCAGAGGGGGGCTTTCAGACGGGCCGAACCCCGCACATATCCTGGCTTGCACATTTCCTCCCGCAGCCAAAATATTTATTATTTATTATTAAAATTTATATGCCACCCCATCCTGCTACAAGCATCTCAGGGTGGCTAACAACATTTTAAAATACAAGATAAAATACACTAAAAGTTAAAATAACCCAGTACAAAACCCCCACAAAAGCTCTCCCTAACCCAATCCACCCATCCCATCTCCCTCGGTAAAGGCCCGGCAGAACAGCCAGGTCTTATATTGCCTACGGAAAGAGGGGAGGTCAATGGCCAGGCAGACCTCCAATGGGAGGGAGTTCCACAGCTGTGGTGCAGCCACAGAAAACGCCCCCCCTCATGGTCGAAACCCGGGGTACCTTGAGGGCGCCCCCGGCCGATCGCAGAGGTCGGTCCAGGATCTGGAGGGTGAGGCGGTCCTGCAGGTAGGTGAGGCCCAGGCCGTTTAGGGCTTTACAGGTCAAGACCAACACCTTGAATTGGGCCCGGAAGACTATCAGCCCAATATGTGCGGCGAAGGTGTGAAAGTGGTCTCAGACTCTCACCTTTCACTCACATCACTCTGCAGCTTTAAACCCCTCTGCAGTTCTACTCCCCCCCCCCCCCCCCCCCCCCCCCCCCCCCCCCCCCCCCCCCCCCCCCCCCTCCCCCTTTTAAACCCCTCTGCAGTTCTACTCCCCCCCCCCCCCAGCTCTGACTCCCCTGATCCCTAACCACCTCTGTTCCAGCTGTACACCAGGGTAACTATATGCCAGCCAGATCCTAAGCACCTCCGCAGGACACTCGAGGGGGAAAATGAACGATGAGTAAGGAGATGAACAGTAGACACTGGGTCCAGGCGACCTGGAGAACTTGAGGTCTCCCAAACGACAACTCCCCACTCCATATTGTGCTCATGTCATACACCCCCAGTGCCCTCACCTCCTGGCCAGACCCCCACTGCCACAGCTCCCCGCAGCCCAGTCACTTAACTTTGATAGTGATGGCAACCAACAGGAGCGCTGCTCCCCCTGTGTGCCCTCCCTGCAACCTGAGCTGTCCCCTCCCCTTGCATACCTGATCAGCAATGTGTACAAGCTGGCTGAAGAACGCAGCTGCAGAGCAGGGGAGCGCTCTGATCTACTTGGCTAACTTAAGTTGCCTAAGTTAGCAGAGCCATTCTGAGCTAAAAAAGTGGTTTGGTACCGTTTTGAAGGCTTATAAACATGATTCGCCTGCTCATAAAATTCCCCAGGATTTTCCTCTACTGCTGGTAGATTGGGGTGGAGGTGTAAAGCTCAGCAGTGATGGCAGAGGATTTGGGGGTTTCTCTAAATGGTCTTTTCCAGATATTTTATCAGAAATGAAAATGTGCAGCCTAAAGTTTTTTAATTTTCAGTGCATGTTGCAACTCCAATCCTTTTAAACTTATTGTAAAGCTCAGCAAAGGGCAAGGCAGATCCTCCATGGACGCCACTCCCCCTCTACCCTCCCCCCTTGCTCTACCGGCAGCTTCTTTAGGCGGCTGGTTCTGGGTCCAACCTGACCTCCCCGCCCCTCATTCAAGTTGGACCCTGTGTACTCTTGCCCCCCCCCCGACCCGAGTTGTCACATGGGTATCTGAAGTGTTAAAACTGCAAAACCACATTATATAAACGATATATATGCGATGTTATGCCACCGATCTCTAACACGCATAGCTGCCCTGCCCCCGCCCCCGCCCCCCTGCCAGCCATTCCTACCCCCATCTGTAGCCTCTTCCCCTCCTCATTAGCAAATACAAGAGACAGGTCGGTGTATGGGTGTGCTCTTGGCCCTTCGCCAGCCAATACCAGAGATGTTTTTACAACGGTAAGAGAGAAAATGCATATGCACGACTTAAGGATTTCTTCCATCCATTTTAACGTGATCGTTTTTTTCCTAACTTCTTATTAACAACACCATTCCATCCCAAAATTCACCAGTGATTGACGGTGAACTTTATTTTTCTATTCCATTTGGTTTTACTAACGACCCCGAAATAATTAATCCCCTGCAAAAGATTTTAATTGCAACCCAGAAGTGCAGTAACCCATGTTAGAGATCGGCGGAGATTGAATGAGAACTGCATTTCATCTTAACTAATAGAGGCAATATCACGCCTCTGTAATGGCAGATAAACCCTTAGTTGGTCGAGAAGAGGAGATGGGGGATATCTCCATTTTCTGAGCTGGGGAATGTGCCCCTCTCAGATTAGGGTCAGGGCAGTCACACTTGCGAATGCCTTTACTTATTTCTCCCTGTGTCAGGTTTTTCTCAAATAGTGGCTACCTTGGTTACCATGACGCAGCAACCAAGGGACTTAGGTTCCACCTAGCAGAGGTGGATCACCTAGCCCAATTCTGCGTATGGACTTCCAGAGTTCTCGGTTAAGACTATGGTGGACATGCACACATATTCTCATTCTGTTACACACCTGACCTACTGTCTACACTACCGTTATTATTGCCTGTGAGAAACTTCAGTAAAATCAGTGTAGCACTTAGAAGGCTTCATGCCTCATAGATGCTAGAGGTACTTGTATGCTATCTACTTTCTCTTCTATTGTGTATTTTCCAGAACCATCATTTCTTTCATTTGTAAGTTGCCAGATGTTCCTATGGCAATCAAGAACACTATTTAGCATCTGCCTTCTCCATCTGTTGCCCCATTGGGTAATAAGTAAATGTGTGTGTGTCTGTTTCTGCAGGCACATGGAGAACACAAAAACCGTAGCATAGAATCCTAGAATCGTAGAGTTCGAAGGAATCTTGAGAGTCATCTAGTCAAACCCCCTGCTTGGAAACAAGATGATTACAGCCACAGCATCCCCGACAGGTGGTTGTTTACCTTGTTCTTGAAAATGTCCAGCGCTGGAGAGCCTATGATCTCGCTAAGCAACTTGTTCTATCGCTGCCCAGCTCTTACTGTTAAGTTTTTATTGAGTTGCTTTTAATCCTAGCAATAGATTCAGCTGCTGGACAGCTTGTTATAAGGTTGCCAGCCTTTGCCTTGCTAAAGTGGGGACAGAAGTGACAGAATGATCCTTAATATGTTTTATGGTGATGATGTAAAATATCAGGGGTTCTTATTCTTGTCTCCTAAACTCCTCCTTTCCCATCTTGTTACCAAAAAAATCATCATTAGCATGATTAGGAGAAATGTTAGTAACAGGGTATGAATCCTTCTGACTCTCAGGTCTTCCAGCTGACCAGCTTTCCCCCAGTGAATAAATGCCTTCAGCCTGCTTATTTATTTATTTCTTATAAGCATTTGTATAGCGCCAGCTGTGTACCTGGCGCTTTACAGAACAATAAGATAGGCGTGGCCCCTGCCTACTGCTTACAATCTAATAGACATGGAGGGGGGAGACAAGGAGAGGGGACATAGGGAGAGACAATGGAAAAATAACATTTTTCAGCATATGACCTAGCTCCTTCCTTCATCCGGTCCCACTTGCCCACGCTTAGCGCATCAAACAAATATGCCTTCTGCAAGTGTACCAACCACTATGTGTTGTGATATGCCATCTACTTCAGTTTCATGAGGACAGTCCTTTATTTTGGGCCTTGAGTCCTGGGCCTTCTAGGGATGCTCATTTCTAAAAATAAGGTCTGTCTATATATGCACATATAATATAAACAAACAAAATGAGGCTCCCCAGCCTTTTCAGTTGACCATCATAATCTAGAGCAGATAGTTAATAGTTCCAAGAAGTTGGACGTGTGGTTTTCAGTGTTATCTTCAGCTTCTTCTTCCTGCAGAGTCACTTTGTTGCAAAAAAGTTGCTTCCCTTGAAGGACTAGTGTTAGCCGCATATATATCACACCACTTGTTTGTCTGGCTCTCGCATCACAGGAGAGGGCTGTTCCCTTGCTGTTGCCTGCACTTCCACCATTGTCATTTTCATCAGTGAGTACTCTTGTCTTATTTGTCCCTTATCACGGTGAAAGTTAAACTCTTACAAATTGGACAGCTTTACATATTTATAGACACACAGTTTTAATATAATTTTTAATTGCTTTATAAACTAGAACAAAGATAAAACAAGCCTCCTTTTATACTTCTAAGTAGGGCTGTACATGGGGTCAAGTATTTGTACTTGTAGTTATTGTTTTAGTTTCTGCATTTATTTATATTTGTATCGTTGCCTGCGTTCACTGCATCCCATCATTGCCAATGTGGAAAATGCAGTGACCATGGGTCTCCGCGTATGGGTTATTTGGGCGCAGAAGTGCAGTGAGGCTCTGCCACTTCAACAGGCCTGTAAGGAAAGGAAAAGACAGTAAAAAATTGCTGCTAACTCTTACCATTTAAAAAGGGGAGGGCTGATCTGGGGACGGGTGGAGAATACAGCTAGTGTGGTGAGTAGGTTGTTAGCTTGGGGAGGATGGAACGCAGCATGGGTCTGGCTCTGGGAATTTGCTGGCTTGAGGGAGAATGAGGCACGCGCCTGGCTTGGGAGTGGGGAGAATGGAACGTGGGGCTGGCTTGAGTGGGGGGTTGCTGGCTTAGGCATGGGGGAATGGGGTATGGGTCTGACTTGAGGGAGTGATCACTGGTTTGGGTGGGGGGGGAGATGGGCCATGGGACCGGCTCAGGGAGGGAGTCACTGGCTTGTGGAGGGGGAATGAGGCATGGTTTTGGTTTGGGGGTGTGTGGTTTCTGGCTCAGAGGAGAATTCTTGGGTTGCAGATAGGCTGACTCGGAGAAGGTAACCGGCTTGTAGGAGGGATTGCTGGCTTGGGGAGGGGAGGAATGAGACTGCCAAGTACTTGCTATTTCTCCCAGGCTGGGCTGGACTCTGCTGAGCTGGGCCTGGCTGTCGACTGCTGTTCTGAGACAGCGGCAGTCCCTGCAGGTGGGGAGGGCTCACTACAGCCCCCCCCCCCCCAGCAGGTGGCTAAGCTGGATTATGTGCTGCGGTTTTGGGGGTCTAGTTCGAGATCTTGGATATTATGGTTTGGGGGGAATGTTGGGTTCGCTTGAAACCCAAATACACAGACTTAGTATTCTTGCATTTATTTGTACTTTGTTAAAACCCAAACACACAGCTCTACTTCTACCCTTGACTCTGTGAACACTTACTACTGAGCTTAGTGGTCTTTAACTTAACTAGGCCTGTTGACTTCAGCAGTAACTAGTTGTCGCAAGCCCCCATGGCTATTATAGCAGGGCAGATTTAAAACCTGCATAGTGGTTAATCCTTCTCTTAATTGCTGCATTATGGAGGAGATCGGAATTATTGGCCTGTGGTCAGGACTCCCAAGTTGCATTTGTAGCTCTGCTACTAACTTTCTGGCTGAACCTGGGCAAGCCACTTCAGCGGAAAGTTTTCCTTAGTTGTATACCTGAAATTAACCACTAGCCAAGTCAAGTGCAGAAGGGTGCTATGGACCAAGAGCTCCCTACGAATGAAGCGAGGATGCTCAGCACATCCGAAAATAACGCTGTTTAGTTACGTGCCGCTATAAAGGTTTGGAGAGAAGGTGGTTAGAATGATATCTTTTATTGGACCAACTGCTGTTGGTGAAAATGAGCAACATTTCTTCACCAGCCACCCTCAAATTTGTAAGTCCGTTCTATATCCCTTACTGTTACCTTCAGGGTATTCCCCCTTCCCTGTTGTACTTCCACCCCTTTCTACTTCCTCCCCCCCCGCCCCCCACTCTGGATTCTTATATTCTCCTCTCTCTCTCCTGTATATAGATATTATTCTAACCACTTTGTCTCCCCTCTGTACCTAGTTCCTTCATACTCTGTATGAATTGTTGTGTCCCTTTAATTATAGATATTCTTAGCACTTTGTCTCCCTCTCTGTGACTGACAACTCTGTCAGATGTAGATTCCCCCCTTGTGTGACTGCTGTAAACCCAGTTGCTTTCCATGTGTATTCACTTCACCTGATAAGCTGTTTCCTACTGTGACAGGGTGTGAGTCATGCTGCAAGACCAAGGGGAAGGGTGGGTCATCCTGGGTCTTGGAATGGAATGTTGGGAGGTGAGGTGAGGGGGGTTTCAAATGAGGAGTTCAGTTTGAACCAGGAAGTTGTTATGGGACTTTTCTACCAGACGAGGACTAAATAGTCACTGTTACTTTAGAGGGTCTCGCCGCCTCTAATTTTCTACCAGACAAGGATTAAATAGCCACTTGTTAAGTTAGAGGGTCTCACCACCTCTATTTTTGTAATGTCCAAGGTCTCCCCAAAACTACCATTAAGACCACAATATTTGTGCAAGAGGATCTCAACACCTCTTGATTAGTTAATTATGAGAGGATCTCTGATATACCACAGTATTGTACGTCTACCTCCTGATTTGAGATTTCTGAATGTGTTTTCCAAGGCCTTTCGGCTTTATTAATGTCCACACCGAAAAGATCATTGGTGTGTTACAAGCTCTCTCATACATTCATTCAAAGGGAAGAAAAGTCCATTTCCTTACAGGAGTGCCAGGAGAGACATCTAACTGAGGACTTGGCTTATAAGACCATTTCCTTACAGAGTGTCAAGGCAACTTACTGCAGAATTTGGCTCATGTAGTGATAAGGTTTATACAATCGGGCCCGTGGGATCACGAGGTTCCAACCAGGGATCGATCCTGGTTTTTAGTCTCAGATCTGGTGCACGGTTATAACACTCACACATTCAAACCATATGACAAGTCCAAAGTATCTCGTTGAAAAGACTCTGGGTCTCGGGGTTTGAAGTCTGTTCGCGCAGGAGACGGAGTGCTGAGTTGCTTGTCCTTGTCCCCCTCTTGTCGGTGGGTGGGTGCCTTCTTTTTATACTCCACTCTGCTGGTTGTTTGCTTATTTGACAGTGGTCCAGGGGCTTTTTGTAGGCTCTCTTGTGTTTGCATGTGGATATGCTGTCCTCCTTGAGTGGAAGCTGTTTTAGATGCATTCCGTTGCTTTCAAAGAACAACTTTTTCCAAAACCACCAGGTGTTCTTTGGAGAGCCACAGTTCACGCCCAATAATCTCAACACCACTTCCTGGTCATCAGTGTAGGGTCTTAGGTGCTTTCCACTGTCCGCACCCTTGAAACCATCTTCAGCCCTTGGTCTCCATTTAGCCTTCGTCTTTAGGTGCTTTTCCTGTGTTCCATTTCACTGCTTCAGCAGAACACCTCGTGCAGAGTAGTTTCGAAACCACAACATCTGCTTGCTAGGTGGAGCACTTTAGACATGCTTCACTGCTTTCTGCTTGCCAGGGACAGACTATCTTTTGATTTCTTCTCTTCTTTTTGGTCAGCTGTCCAAGAGCCTTACTTCGGCCTGTTCACCCTAAAATCATGCATTCAAAACTCATGCACCCTAAATGTTGTCTGTCAAAGTGGGAGAGAAGGTGTGTGTTCTCACCTGTGGTGGCAACAACAAGAGGGGCAAGGGAGACGCGGCAACGTGGAGGAACCGGCAGCCGGGAAAAGAACCGGTGCGAACGGGGATCTGCCGCGGCTTCTCTCGCGCATGTCAGGGTGCAAAATCCTGCCCTGGCATGCGCGAGAGAAGCCGCGGCAGATCCCTGTTCACACCGGCTCTTTTCCCGGCCGCCGGCTCCTCCGCACTGCCGCATTTCTCTCCGCCGCTGCTGCCACCGCCGCCGTGGGTGAGAATGCAGCCTTAGTGAGCTCTCGTGGGAAACTGTTCATGGAGTGTGGTGTACTGAGGGTAAGGGTGTTGGGGAACTGCAAGGCGGTGACCGAGGACAGCAGGGTTTCACCATACAACACCAGCCACTGTGAACTCCGAGGTCTCTAGGGGAAAGATTGAAGATCTCATTCGTATGGCACAGATTGGCACCTGTGAATACATAGAGTGCTGGACATTGCTTCATCTGGATGTGGAAAACCTGTGGTGACCAGAGCTCCCTGGTACATCTGGTGAGGAAGGACAAGACCGGACTCTGTTTTCTCTGATCCGCATCCCTATCTATGTATGCTTTATTCAACAGTTCATTTTCCTCAAGTTGGTAGCCTCAGTGTTTTAGCCTCATTTGTTTTGGGAGGGGCTTAGAGCCCCCTGCAAGGCTGTCCCATCACACCTACCTTACCCCTAAACCCATATGGTTGCTTTAGCCTATCTATGAATTTACCACTACCTGCTGTTCCTTTTCTCCACCAATATACATTGTTTATAGCTCTGTTTTTAAATGTCTGGCATCTCTCGTAACCTCCCACCCCCACCAGTTACCTTGTCCTATCCACTCCCACCCATTTCTGCCTCCTAATACACCTGCCCTAAATTTTCTCAGTTTATATATTTCTGACCAGCTATGCTACATGCTTGAGGAAGGAACGCTTGCTCATGTTCATTAACAGCAGTTGGTCCAATAAAAATTATTCATGTTAGTGGGGCTCATGGCCGGAAACCCATGTTAGTGGGGCTCTATGTATATAAATCTAAAATACGGATATTATTATGGGCTGCATAGCAAGATGCCATGTTTGCAGTAGAATGTGCTCTGCTAAATTCAGAATGATAATTCTGTTTTTCAGATGTATAAAGGACAGAGGCTAGGAGAGCATCCCCTCGGGGAAGCTAATATTTTTGATTGGCACTGTCGGGATTCTGAACGGATGACTAATTTTAGTTATGCAGCTCTCCATACGCCTCCTTCCTTTGTATATCAATCATTCCTTCATTAATGTCTTCATGGACTTACACTTTTCAACTCTCCTAAAAAATACAAGGTGCCTAGTTTTTCCATGCATAATGCTGATTACGGGCTTGATCCTCTGTCCCTTGAAGCCCATGAAAAATGGGCACTGGTGTACATTGAGGGAGGGATAAAAGGAGTCCTCCATCTCTCAAATTTAGAGCCATTGCAGTACCCCCTCTTCCCAATGGCTGAAATGGGGAATTCTTCGGCCATTTTAGACGAGTATGGTGGGTTTGCACCAAAAAAATCACGCACCCTTGAAAAAGCGCGCAGATGAGGTTTAGATGTGTGGGGACGTGCACTATCCTGCTCGCACCATTTTTTAAAACTGCCAATTAAAGTCTTCTATCATCTGGTCTTTAATTAGCAGCTTTAAAAAAAAAGTCACAAGCATAATAGTACGTGTCTCCGCACATCTAAACCCCGCCCGCGCAATTTTTCAGGTGATTTTTTAAAGTGTGAGCTCTCCGTGCTCATCTAAAGATGGGGCTGGTACCTCCCCATAGATGTTGACCCAGAGGAAGCAGAGCCATTCTAGAAGGGGGTGAGGGCAAAGAGGCTCTCATCCCCTTTCTGACATGTCCAAGCCTCCTTTGGAGCATTGTGACACCACAGTGCTCTGCACATGGGCCAGGGCCACATCAGAAATATGGTGGGAGAGCCTCTTTGCCCCGCCCGTTTCTGACATGGCCCACCTTCTCACGCCCTGATGGATGTGGGTTATCCAGGCCCCTCTGAGTAAGGAGATTCTCCTCCTCCTCCATTCCCTGGCAGATTCCCCCCATCAGTGGCTCTGCAGGGGGGACAGCATATGGGGAAAGAGGGAGCCCTGAAATTGGGGTGTAGGACTTCTCTAGAGGTCTGGCTGTCTCCTCCAAGTTGGGGGCCTTGTTATGCTCCTGAAAATAGTGGCCTAACTTTGTAGGAAATGATGAAGCTTTTTTCTGCTTGATTATAAGGAAGCATTTGTTTTTATCAGTGGTAATTCCTTTTTGTTTTCTGTGGCAGAACTTTAGTTGAACAGGATTTGTGGGAGCACATGCTCTTCATGTGGAAGTTTTGTTTTCTTGGTTTGCTTCAGCTTGCTGTTCAAAGTGAATTCCATCCCTCAGAAGGTCAACCAAAAGCTTTAAAACTCTTGGGCATCAATTAACTGCTCTGTCCATCTGCAAACTCTGCCACTTTAAATGACCTGGTTGCAATTTTAAAATGATGATACCAGGTTGGTCACATCCTGGTTGCAATCTTAAAATGATGATACTGGCTTGGTCACATCCAATTCCTGTCTGCAGTATTTTTCCCCCCTCCCCCCTAAAATATATATATTTCTTTTTTAAAATGTTAAATTTCAGTGTTGCCAGTCCCAAGCATTCAAAATCATGAGGAGTTGGTAATAAAAAGTTCACATTTTCAAGCCTTTCTCTGCCAGTGTGGCCTCGTTGATAAGATATTGGATTTGAATCCAAGAGATCAAGGTCAAAACCCATCTTAGCCATGGACATGCTGGGTTATCTTGAACAATTTTTAAAAAATTTAATTATTTATTGATTTGCATTTTTATTTTGCTCTATAAAAATACACAATGTAAACCAATTAAAATCCCCTATCCCAAATCTCCACAAGCCCTATCCCTTTTCTATTCCTGCCTGGCAGAATAGAAAAACATTCATTTTTTTCATTCCTTTCATTCGATTTATTAGCTGCCCCCCTCATGTCAACGGCATCTCGGGGCGGCTTACAGTATTATAAAAACCCAATAATAACAATAAAATCAACAGCAATAAGCCAAACCTACACAATTTTAAAACATCAATAAAAAAACCAACCCCCCCCCATACCCCACCTTCCCCTCCGAAGGCCTGGGTGAACAGCAAAGTCTTACAAACACGTTGGAAGGCCAACAGGCCCAGGGCCAGGTAGGCCTCCGCCCGGAGGGAATTCCATAAACATGGCCCGGCCACGGAGAACGCCCTCTCCATTGCGGCCCCCCGTTTTACACGGGGGACTGAAGGGATTGCTCTGAGGCATGGATGGTGAGGCAGTCCCCAAGATATGAGGGGCCCAGACCATGCAGGGCTTTGTAAATCAATACCAACACCTTGAACCTGGCTCGGTACGCTATAGGCAGCCAGTGCAGAGTGCGGAGCACCGGTGTTATGTGCTCACGCCGCCCCATCCCCATAAAGAGACAGGCCGCCGCATTCTGCACTAGCTGCAGCCTCTGAACCAGGAACAAGGGAAGCCCCACGTAGAGCGCGTTTCAGTAGTCCAGCCTCGAGGTGACGAAGGCATGGATGAGGAAGGCCTGGTCTGGTCTGGAGATGAACGGACGTAGCCTTCGAACCAGATGCAACTGGCGGAAAGCAGCCTTCGCGACTGCCTACACCTGCCGCTCCAGGCGGAGATCCGCATCCAATATCACCCGCAGACTCTGGACCTGCTGAGCTATAGGAGGGCGAACCCCCCCCCCCATCAGGTGGGCCACTACCTCCCTTGCTCTCCCCACCAACATCACCTCTGTTTTATCGGGGTTGAGCTTCAGTCTGCTGTGCCGCATCCAATCCGCCACGGCTTCCAAACATTGGGAAAGTAACGAGACAGCAGGACCTGGGTCATAGGGGTGGGAAACCGGTAGAATCCGGTATCTGATAATGCCGGTAACGGGCATACCGGCATTATCGGATTCGACCTGGTAATCCGGACCGGGTACCGGATTCCGGGGTACCGGATTTTTTTACATTGCAGCCATTTAAAAATGGCTGCAATGTAAAAAACTTAAAAGCCCCAGCAAGAAAGTTTAAAAAAAAAAAACCCTCCCCGAGTCCAGGCTGCGCGGGTGGAAGGGGGGACACCCCCCACCCACCCTGCCCAGCCTGGATTTTTGTTT
>QEPC01008438.1:1029668-1047790 GCA_003113815.1 Sphenodon punctatus | reverse complement strand
GGGAGGGGGAGGGAATTAATTTATTTCATTGGTTTCAATGGGGACACAGCGCCCCATTGAAACCAATGAAATAAATCCGGTACTGGCATACCGGATTTAATCCGGGAATCCGGTTTTCGTAGAACCGGTAACCGGTAAATCCGGTAGCCGGTAATGGGCCCGGGGTCCCACCACTACGGGGTCAGTTGAAAACGAGAGGTACAGCTGAGTATCAGCAGCATATTGGTGACATCGCACCCCGAACCCTCTCACGATCTCCCCCAAGGGCTGCATATACACATTAAATAACAGTGGAGACAGAATAGAAACCTGTGGAACGCCGCAGGTCAAGGCCTGTGGGCTAGATGTTTCAGCCCCCAGCACCACCCGCTGGCTTCTACCTGAGAGGAATGAGCGGAACCATCCAAGGACCGTCCTGCCCAGACCCCCCAGGTCTCGCAGCCGCCTCAACAGCAGCCCATGGTCCACGGTATCAAAAGTGGCCGAGAGATCTAGCAGGATCAAAAAGGTCGAACATCCTGCATCCATCTCCTGGCGGACATCATCCACCAAGGCCACCAACGCCGTCTCAGTACCATAGCCGGGGAAGAACCCAAATTGAAAAGGGTCAAGGAAACCGATGTTATCCAAATGCGCCTGGAGCTGCAGTGACACTGTCCGTTCAATAACCTTCCATAAAAAGGGGAGATTAGAGACGGGTCGATAGCTGGCGAGTGCGTCCACATCCAACGATGGTTTCTCCAGCAGGAGGTGCACCACAGCCTCCTTGAGACTGAGTGACAATCTCCCCTGCTGAAGGGACGCGTTCACTACCCTCGCCAGCACCGTCCCCAAAGTCTCCCTGGAGGCTTTCACCAACCAGGACGGACACGGATCTAGCTCACAACTAGTGGCCTTGACAGACCCCAGGACATTCACCGCATCGGCTGGCATCACTTTGTGAAACTCATCCCAGAAAGATCTATCAGACGGAGCCTCCATAACCTCATGCCCCTCGCTTACTGCTTCCAATCCGGTGTCAAAGTTACTCTGGATCTGAGCGATCTTGTCTGCGAAGTAGGTGACAAACTCCTCCCAGTGGGCCTGGGACAAGTCCCTATTCAGGCGGAGGGAGGCCGGACTGACCAGCCCCCACACCAACCTTACATTGTCTTTGGAAGATGAACAGGCTTGGACTTAGATGAGCCTCAAGGGGGAGAAAGTTCCATAACTATTTCCTGGTCTCAGTTCCCCATCTGTAAAATGGGAATAATGACCTACCGCACAGGATTGTTGTGAGGGTGAACAGGCATGGTTTGTAATCACACATCCCCAGGTGATGGATCTTTAAGAAAAAATATCAAATATTGTGAGATTCACAATAAAATCATGAGAATTTGGCAACTGAAATTCTGGAAATGGATGACACCGGTAAATTGGTGCTGAGGGATAATATTTGTTTTCTCTCTTTGTGTTGGAAAATACAAAAAGGAAGATGTGGTGATGTGAAAAGATGAAATTTTCAGTGGTTCTGGCTGCTTTTCTCCATTGGTGGAAACCTGACCTCTTACATATTACACCAGAGAACAGGCTCTTGGGATAAGTTAATGAGACTCTCAAATTGGTTTTACTTTCAGCAGATCTGGCCTTAGAATTTACGGGATCCAGGGTGAGGATTATTAGTCCAGGGTCCTGTGACCACGACCTCTTGGGGAGCGCCTTCTGAGGTGGTAGTGTTTGAGGTCCTTCTGGGAGGGAATGGGGCCCCTCCATCATGTTCTGGAAAAAATGGGGACCACTACAGGGCTACTGGAAGTGGAGAAAATAGTGGGGCCCAGGGCAGTTGCCCCAAGTTACCCTGTGGTAAGACTGGCCCTGACTTTCCTTCCCCAACACCAGACATCTTCTCTCACCCTCAGATGCATGCATCGTAACTACACATGGACTCAGCTGATACAAGTTACTTAAAATACACCAAAAGGGTATTAAACCTATTGCTGAAATCCAATAGAATGCAACCTGTGCCTGGCTATGGCACAGAAACAGCGCTGGTGGCCTTGGTGGGCGATCTCCGCCGGGAGATGGATGCAGGACGTTTAACACTTCTGATCCTGCTAGATCTCTCGGCTGCTTTTGATACAGTGGACCACGGGCTGCTGTTGAGATGATTGCGAGCCCTGGGGGGTCTGGACGGGACCGTCTTAGGGTGGTTCTGATCATTCCTCTCGGGGAGAAGCCAGCGGGTTGTCCTGGGGGCTGAATCCTCCAGCCCCTGGGCCCTGGATTGTGGCGTTCTGCAAGGTTCTATTCTGTCTCCATTATTGTTTAATGTGTATATGCAGGCTTTTGGGGGAGAGTGTGAGAGGGTTTGGTGTGCGTTGCCACCAATATGCGGATGACGCCCAGCTATACTTCTCATTTTCATCCGACCCAGGTCCTGCCATCTCAGTGCTGTCCCAATGTTTGGAGACCGTGGCAGATTGGTTACGGCAGAGCAGACTGAAGCTTAATCCTGATAGACGGAGGTGATGGCGGTGGGTAGGGGGAGGGAGGTGTTGGCTCCCCTCATAGAGGGGGTCTGCCCTTCCGTAACCCAGCAGGTTCGGAGTCTGGGAGTGTTATTGGACTCGGATCTCCGCCTAGACGGCAGGTGGAGACAGTGGGTAAGGCCGCCTTCCGCCAGCTGTGTCTGGTGCGGAGGCTGCGTCCATATGTTTCCAGACCCGACCTGGCCACCCTCATCCATGCCTTCATCACCTCGAGGCTGGACTACTGCAACACGCTCTATGTGGGGCTTCCCTTGACGCTGGTTCGGAGGCTGCAGCTGGTGCAGAATGCGGCGGCTCGTCTCCTGACAGAAACGAGCCGACGGGAGCATATCATTCCCGTGCTCCGTGTGCTGCACTGGCTGCCTGTAGCGTACCGAGCCAGATTCAAGGTGTTGGTTTTGGCCTGTAGAGCCCTACACAGTTTTGGCCCATCATACCTCAAGGACCGCCTCGCCTTTCGTGCCCCAGAGCGACCCCTTCGGTCTGCCGGGGGCGCCTTCTTGGAGATCCCCCGTGTAAAGCGGGGGGCCACAATGGAGAGGGTGTTCTCGGTGGCCAGGCCGCGTTTATGGAACTCCCTCTCAGAGGAAGCCCATCTGGCCCCACGTTTGCTGGCCTTCTGCCGGGTCTGCAAAACCTGGCTGTTCTCCCAGGCCTTCGGAGGAGGGGAAGGGGTGGGTGGGATAAATGCTTAGGGGGGTGGTTGGTTTTTAGGATTTTAGATGCTTTAATTTTGTGAATTAGTGTTTTAATGTTGTTTTAATTGTGTTATTTTTTGTATTGTAAGCCGCCCTGAGATGCCATGGACATGAGGGGGCGGCTAAGAAATATAAATAAATAATAAATAAAAATAAAAACCTGAACAGCAGGGAAGAAAGATATTATTAAAATGAAACTCAGCCTTATAATTAAGGAGCTTTAGGTTTTAATGGAGATCAGTGTGCCAGTAGTAAATAATAAATGTGTGCCCATTTAAATACAATGGTTAAGGAGAGTTGCTGCTGGCTGGCTGGCTATTTTTTTTATTGCCCATGCAGCTAGAAGTTAGCTCCTCTTTCATTATCAGTAACTATAATGGGCAACTTCAAGCCTGGGATACCTCAAATGACTTCAACTCTGTGTGTGTGTGTGTGTGTGTGTGTGTGTGTGTGTGTGTGAGAGAGAGAGCTTCAAACTAGCACATATACTATAGGTATGATATTAGTGTTAGCTATAGTTAACTAGGCAAGGCAAGTAATAATATTTTAACAAGTGAGGCTTCTTCTAAATCTTAGATGAGATGAAGCGTGTGTTACACCCGAGATGATCTTGGGCCCACATGTTCAACTAGTTGTCTTGTCCTAGGCTACATCTGGCTATGGCATGTTGGAAGCTGCAGACAGCGTAAGAGCTGCTCTACATTTGGAGCACAACAGCACCCCATGTTTTCTCTGCAAGGTGAGATGATATGCACCACATTAGTGTGACAAGCCAAAGGCGAGAGGATAAAAGTAAAGCAATACTGATCATGGTGTTCTCGTCCTGCATCTGCTGTTGATTTGCCGACAGCTATGAGTAATTTGCTAATCTTTCTGTGCCTCCGTTTCTCTAGGATCGTTTTCAGAGTATTTTACCAGCACAAGAAAGACAAACAGCTGCTTGAGTCTCTAGTGGCGGGGAACCTTTTCCCTCACAAGGGCCCCTCTGAAAATTAGTGCAAGCTCTGAAGGCTGCATCAAAGTTGGGGGTTGAGGTGCTTAAGAGGCTCACTCAGAAGGGTGCAGATCATGGATCTGTCTCCTATCCTTGTGTGCAGGCCCTCATCTCTGCTCCCATCCCCTGAGCTCAGGCTTTCAGTGCTGGGGGGTAAGAACTGGCTGCAGGGGCCAGAGCCAGGAACTGGAAAGGAGCAAAAAAACTAGCCACAGGCTGCCTCTGGCACCCAGGTCAGCGGTTTCCCATCCCATCTCTTCTACTCCTGTTGCCCCCCCCCCATCCCATACAAGCTCTTGCACGCCACCCCTGGTTCACTCTAACAGCCCCACAACCCTTCCAGCAAGAGAGATGGAGAAGAGAAACCATTCATGCACCAATTCTGGTAGTTTGCATCTGTGCTTTTGTGTAAGGATTTGTGTTTATAAAGCTGTCCTTGATAATGCCAGTGTCTGTGTAATAAGATACAAACCTTACACTTCCAGACCTCTCTAATTGGGATCATTTATTGTTCAGTTTTATTGCACCACTTCTGTTGGTGAAAGTATGCAAGCTTTCCGGTCGCATAGGGCCCTTCCTCGGGCAATGCAACAACCAACCACACTCTACTTTGACACGCTTTATGTTTCCTCCTTTTTACATGGCGCACAAAGCCTGTCTGATCACTGCTGAATCCTATATCCAGACGCCATTCTAATACAGACAAAAAGTATATCTTTCATGGGGGAAGGTGTGTTTCTATTGTGCTGCATCATAAGAGCCCTTCATACAGGACTCGGGAATGTCTATTGTAATTTTCCATAGAGACTGTAGTGTCTTGAAGTATATTTTGGAAGGGGGAAATGTTGGACTAGGCCATTGGAGTAAGTGGGAATTTTTCCATTGATCCTAATTAGCTGTGTATGAAGATCTATGCCCTCCTGGTTTCTCATATCGCATCCTATACATGTATTTTTCTTTTTAGTGTGGCCTACTATAGAGGTAACACGTTTGAGAACAGCATAACAGACCCTCTCATTTCCCTTGAATTTCCTGCATTTCCTGACTCGGGGGAAACTCCAACTATGATTAATGCAGCCTTCTTCCTTATTACAGTCTGATGTAAGGGCACAAATCCCATTCCCTGCTGTTTTCAGAGTAGAGTTCAGTCTGATGCAGCCCTAGGGGGCACTGTGAACCTTGGCTTAATCCTTCTGCTTCTCTGTCACACTGTAAATCCTATAGCATGCTGTAGTATAGTGTTACATCCTGAATGTTTTATTTCCATCATGTCTCTTGGTTATTTCTGAATTCGAATCCTTTTATTTTATCCCCCCAAAAGTAATCTTGTGCGTTCCCACCTTTTTTTAACTGACTGTTTGCTAGTGCCAATGTCACCCATACTTTTTAGCAAAATATAAAGTTCTCTTTCTCTAAGCGATCTCTGCTTTGCATTGGCCTTTTGCCTGACCTCTGTCATTTAGTTGAGAAAATGAGTCTGTCTTCATTGTACGTGCGTTATCTTTCTGTTCAGCCTTACTGGTTATTTCCTTCTCTCACGTCTGCTTGTAATGAGGTAGTTTGTGAGTATGGGTGTTAAAACAAACTGCATAGTAATCACTCTGTGGGTCTGCAAGTGTGGGTTTTCCAATCGCCCACATGCTACGATTGCCAAACAAATGAATGGGGTTGGAGGGGAAAAGATGCCTACGGTGCAGGAGGGACGCAGGGAAGCCAGGTGCTTCCACTTTCCTCCCCTCCGCCTCAGACCCTTTAGCAGCTAAGGGTGAAAATAAACAAGATAATTTTTATTTACAGAATTTATATCCCGTTTCTTCCCACCACAGATTGCGACATAAAGCCAGTTTGAGAGCCTATGCCGTGGCTGTGAGAGCAGCAACGAGGAGGTTCTTTGCTGCCCCCATAGTGTCTGCTAAGTCTTGTCCAGCTGGTGAAGGGGTTGGTCAGACCAGCCTCTCTCCGAAGATGGAATCTTCCAGCACCCACTGTGACTTACTTATTGATTATTTTGTGGACAAAATCGCTCGCATTCACCATGACTTCGACATGTTTATTTCACCTGGAGAACCAGAGACTGCAGAGACCCCATCATGTCCTGTTTTGTGGAATCACTTCCAGACAGTGTTGCCCACTGATGTGGAGGGAGTCCTGGGGGCTATGAGAGCCACATCTTGTGAACTGGATCCCTACCCGTCCTGGCTGATTAAGGCCTGCCGGGAGATGCTAGGGCCGGGAAATTGCTGGCAGGGGTGGTCAGCGCCTCCCTTCGGGGAACAGAATATGGGGAAGACTGAAGGAGGCTGTGGTATGCCCTCTGCTCAAGAAGCAATCTCTTGACATTGACTCCCTTGCCAGCTATCAGCCTGTCTCTAACTTTCTCTTTTAGGGAAGCTTATTGAGCGGGTGGTGGCCCAACAGCTCCAGGGGCACCTGGACCGTATCAGTTTTTTAGCTCCTTCCCAGTCTGGCTTTTACCCAGTTTATGGCACTGAGACTGCATTGGTGGCCCTGGCTGAAGGCCTTCGCTAGTGGTTGGATCAGGCTTGATCCACTTTACTGATTTAATAATAAAATACTACTACTACTACTACTACTAAGTTATTAGATCTGTCAGCGGCCTTTGACACGGTTGTCCAGAAGATGCTGGTGACTTGCTTGCAGGACTGGGCAGGGGTGGGCAGCACCATTCTCGAATGGTTCCGCTCTTTCCTTTCTAGAAGTACCCAGCGTGTGGTACTGGGGAAGCATTCATTGTACCCCCCCGCCCGGGGCCTTACGTGTGGAGTCTCGCAAGGTTCCATTCTGTCTCCTCTCCTGTTCAGTGTGTACATGCAGCCGCTGGGCGAGGTCGTGAGAGGGTGTGGTGTATGGTGCCATCAATATGCTGATGACACTCAACTCTACCTCTCTTTTTCATCTGACCCAGGCCCAGCAGTCTTGGTGCTTACTCGGTACCTGGCGGCTGTGGTGACTGGATGAGGGCGAGCCATCTGAAGGTGAATTCTGACAAGACGGAGATGATGCTGGTGGGTAAAGGGGCGGGGGAGTTGGTGGCCCCCGTCATTTATGGGGTCCGTCCCTCCCCTGGTCCCGCAGGTTTGAAGTCTGGGAGTGCTCCTCGATTCCTGGCTCCGCCTGTAGGCCCAGGTGGTGGCCGTGGCTAGGAGCGCTTTTTGTCAATTACATCTGATATGGCGGCTTCAGCCGTATATCCCAGACTCGGATCTGGCCACCATCATCCATGCCTTTGTTACCTTGAGACTGGATTACTGCAATGTGCTCTATGTGGGGCTACCCTTGGTCACGGTTTGGAGACTGCAGCTGGTGCAGAACGTGGCGGCCTGTCTCCTGACGGGGATGGGGCGTCAGGATCATACACCTGTGCTTTGCGCTCTGCACTGGCTGCCTGTTGTCTTCCGGGCCCCAATTCAAGGTGTTGGTTTTAACCTATGAAGTCCTATACACTCTAGGCCCCACCTACTTGCGAGACTGCCTCCCCCCCCCCCCCCCATTTTTTGGAGTGGACCCTGCGGTCTTCCAGGGGCGCCCTCCTTGAGGTCCCCCGGGTTTCTCTTATGGGGACCATAGAAAGGGTGTTCTTGGTGGCTGCCCCGAGGTTGTGGAACTACCTCCCAGCGGAGGCCCGTTTGTCCCCGGATCTCTCCTCCTTCTGTTGCTGTCGTAAAACCTGCCTGTTCCACCAGGCATTTGGTGGAGGAGAGGGGTAGTCGGAGCGAAGGGGGTTGGGGGGGGTTGGGTGAGTTTTAGCTTTTTAGCCCCAGATTACTTCCTTTATTATGTATATGTTTTTATATTGTGGTTTTATATTGTTTTTTATTACTGTTAGCCGCCCCGAGGTGCCTGAGGCACAAAGGGGGCGGGATACTAAATTTTATTAAATAAATAAAATAAAAGGTAGCCATCTGTATTAATACAAGTACTTTGGGAGTTTTGATCGGTTGATGTAGAGGACCACACTAAACTGGAATGGAGTGGAAAGCACTGTAGTTGCCATCCCATAATTAGCAAGTATCTAGCATCATGACAGCTGTTGTTTTTCTATAGGGTGGGTTTCAGTACTTTCTATAGGGTGGGTTTCAGTGGGTCAGAAATAACTGCAGCTAAAATTAAGTAGCAGTTATTATCACCCTATTTCTTTTCAAGTGCTGGGAGCCACTGATTGCCATTCATAACAAGCCCATTAGTTGTGATTACTCAGATCGGGGCTGTGCTGAACATTCAAATGTCTGACTTCTTTCTTCTTTTTAAAATGGTATTGAAGTTATTCAGAATGCAACGGTAGTCAAGCATCCATTGTTAAAGTTAAATTGCTGTCTCCCTCATAGATAAGAGAATTTGCTTTCTTGCAATGCCTTTCCTTTTCACTGGGTTAAAAGTTAATATTAAATTTTCACATTCATGGACCTAGATGAAGCATCCCATTTCCTGTTCCTAGTTGACTGAATTCTGTGCATCATCAGTCCTTGCATTGTAAAAGGGAATTACTGGCAGTGGCAAGTATTTTCTTCACCAGCACGGCTTATTTTTTTTTTCTTCATATGCCACATATATACTGCAAAACATACATATAAAGACAGCATATCTGTACATTTTGGAAAGCTAGTCCAATCTCCAGCATTACTGTGGCCCAGAAGATGCGAGTGAGGTAAGCAGGGGAGCCATCCTCTAGCTGAGTTGGCAGGACACTTGCAAAACTTGTTTTAGCTTCGAGTTATTGTTTTGTATAACTTCGTGCATTAATACATCTAAGCGGCTGTTCCCAGAATCATGCCTATTGCTCCTTGCTGACGAATTTGTTTCCGTTACTGTCTCCATCTGGCATTTCTTTATTGGTGTTCCTCTAGTTCTGTGTCACTACCAGAAGAAGATACCATTCTGTTTTTGCAAAGATTTACATGTATGGATGCACTTTCAAATAGTCTTCAGCTGAATATATATGCTTATTTGCCTCTTCATTTATTTTGCTTTATTAATTTTATTTATTTATTCTATTTATAATAGCATTTGTATGCCGCTCCCTCCTGCTACAAGCATCTCAGGGCGGCTAACATTTTAAAACATATAATAAAATTCATTAAATTCAACATTCCCAGAATTTTAAAAAACCCAAAACAAGCAAATGTTGGTTCAGTCATTTCAGTGAGCACATTTGCTATTAGTGCAATAACTGTTGCACAACTCTTTGGTGCACAATATGGCACCAAATAAAGGAAGGAATACTGAAATGGCCAAATTGAAATACTGAAGTAACTGAAATGAAATACAGAAATGAACTGGAAATGAATATTCCAGGGGTAGGTGAACTGTGGCTTGGGAGCCATGTGCAACTCTTGGGCAGTTCAAGTGTGACTCTTGGCCAGGACCAGTCACAGGCTGTGTGCTTCCCTAATGGTCCTGTGTCTAAGTTCAACACACTTGAGTCTCAGCAGCTGAGCTGCAGCTGCTGCTCAGAATCTCTGCAACCAAGACTGCGGAACACTAGCTCCACCAGCCAATCACAAAGCAGGAGAGGCTCAGCCTGAGAAATGTTTCAGAGGGGCGCGTACGTGTGGCTTATGACTCTCAAACATATAAAGACTTGGTACGTGACACTTGGGGTTGGGAATTTTGCCCACCCCTGGAATATTCATTTGGGCAGACAGAGGGAAGCGAATGGCGCTTTGTCTCCTATTTGACAGAGTCAAAAGGAGTACATAAAATTCTTTATTTGCACAAATTATTTGTTTCAGCTGGATCTCTACCTAAGGAATAGAGTTGAGCAAATATTGCAAAACACAATCTCAAATATTTGTTTGGATGACTCTCGGTACACTTAGCAGTTCATGATGTTGCAACGTGCAAACCTCTTCCTTTCAGAAAATATTTGTGCCAGGAAGACACTGAAGACATTTTGGATCTTGATTTGAACTTTGCCATTGTATTGCTGTGTGTTTTCATTAAGCAGATGCCTTATTTTAAGAAGCTCCAGTGTCTGGAACATTACAGCAATCTGAAGCTTTAACCTCAAAGCAAACCTTGGCAGCTTAGGGAAATGGTGATGGAATAACAAAATCTGCTTTCAGGCACTTTTGACTACCTGCATAATTGATCAGAGCCTTTTGAACATGTCGTATTCATCTCTCATATTCTTTTTTTATAATCCATCATTCTTGCTAGGATGTAGGGAATACACTTAGTTGTGTTCCAAAGGGCAAAAATAACTAATACAGAGAGGTCCTTATGGGAAAAGAGACCACTTTGGAAAAAATCCTGTGTCTGCTGCCCCTTATGTTGACAATGATGGAATTGTGAGCTGGGTGGGAAGTCCCATTCCAAAAGAATGACAATGATTTAAACCTAGAGTTTAAAGAGTTTATCCTTCTTGAGTTTCACACTACCATGTAGAGTACTCCCCCTTGCCTAGCTCTTGCTGTCTCCTCCCATGTCACCATGACCAAATTAACCCAGGCGTGACAAGTTGCTAGGCGTATTATTCACTGACCAGCTGCCACACTTCCTCTAACATTTGGCTGCCCACGCTGGAGTGCAGCAATACCCTGCAGGCTGCTGTACGCTCTGGGGGGCCAAAATGGCAGGGCTGCTTTGTAAAAAACACAAAAAAGGAGGTATGAAAGAATGTTCCGAGTGTCAAGTTTAAGACTTGACTTTGTTTGGCTACCTGGAGGAAACCGACTTCTGGATGTAAGCATTGGCTTTCTGTGACTGAGGTTGCAGGATGGGCTTTATTGAAACGGCAGCACTTTCCTCTCAGGCTAGCCACTCACATTGGAAATAGGACAGAGCCTTGTGATTCTGCGAAATTCAGCTGAGAGCTCAGCAAGTCAGACCGTGACACCAGGCATGTTTCCTTTAGCTCTTTGTGTGACTGGGGAGGGAACAATTGTGCATGATTTTTTTTTTTTCTTTTGTTCCATATTAACCTGTTCATGAGCATTTTATCGAAAGAAGTGTCAAAAAATAAGGAGTTTATCCATTTTTTAAAAATACCTTTCTTTCAGTTTTTAACAGTTGATGCTATTTGCATCTTGAAATCACCTCCTCAGTCATTTTGGAAACAAGTTACCTTTTTAATTGAACTTACAGTGAAAAAATAATTTAGTCCCATTTTTGAACACCTTTGGCTATTTTTGTATTTGTTATGATGTTTGCTTCTGTTCTGCATTTGCAAAGCACCTGTGTCATGTTCTAGACTCCTTACTGTGAACTCTCCCAGGCAGGGAGGGAATGTTTCTTCATCTGTGTGTACAACACCCAGTGTGAGGTTGAAGCCTCACTATCCTAGTATAAATTATGAAGACAAAGCTGCTGCCATGGACAGGACAGCCATTAATTCGGGCTAGAATTTCCAGAGACACTGAATGGATTTTTATTCTGATGACTCTGTAAATTCCTGCAGAGCTAAGATTTTGGAAGGTGAAGCACTATTGGGCTCGAAAGCTGTTACGGTAAACTCCTTGAGCCAAGGTATAAAAGATGAGAGCTCGAAGTTTGCAATGGGGAAAAACACCCAGAAGAAAGGTATTCTGGGTCTCTTCTTTGGGTAGAGAACCCTCCAAGGAAAATAAGTGGGAAAATATGTGATTTGTTTGGACCAAGGAGACCTGATTAAAGAGGCAAGTGAAAGTCATCGGTTAGGGTGCCCACTGACACATCCCCAGAACACAAGACATGGGGGGAGGAAGAGCGCACCTGGTTCAGGGCTTCTTCCCCCAGTCAGGGCTGAGCAACAAGCACTAGGTGAGGGGTGGGGAAGGGGATGCAACAGGACCAGTAAAATCCCAGCCGTGGGTGTATATTTTTTAAAAATCCACCCAGATGGGGTTGGGCAAAAAAGTGTTCGTGTCCTGGAAAATCCAGATACTATGGTAACCCTAGATGTCCTCCTCCCCGGTGCTGGAACTGCTGGCTTGCCTGAGTCCACATGCTGCCAGTGCCACTGTTCTTGCCTGGAAGTCATGAGATCACGTCTTTTGCGGGGCTGAAAGTGACAGCACTGGTAGCGTGTGAAAATACAGGACATAAATGGAGGACAAAGGACAGACCCTTAAAAAAACAGGGCTGTCCTGTATTATTATGTTATTTATTTATTTTACAAATTTCTACCCTGCCCCTCCTGCCACGGAGCTCGGGGCGGCTTCCAACATTTAAAAACAATAATAAAATACAATAAAATCAATTTAACAATAATCATAAATATTTTAAAATATTAAACAGGGCCAGAAACAAAACCAAGCCAAAACAAATAGGTGGGGGAACTAAAACCTCCCACCCTCCCTCCCAAAGGCCTGGGCGAACAGCCAGGTCTTACAATTTCACCTAAATGTTAATAGGCTAGGGGCCAGGCGAGCTTCCTCCGGAAGGGAGTTCCACAGTCGCGGTCCCACTACCGAGAATGCCCTCTCCATCGTGGCCCCCCGCTTAACACGGGGGACCTCCAGGAAGGCACCCCTGGCAGACCGCAGGAGCCGCTCTGGGGTGCGGAAGGCGAGGCGGTCCCTAAGGAAGTATAAAACTGGCCACCCTAATGTTAGTACATTTGACCTGGTTGGAAAGCGGTCATTAGTTTTACTGAAAAGGGATTTCAGACTGGCTAAAATGTTGGGGTGGGAAGTTCAGATTTGGATTAATCTGTACGGAACTGCAACTGTGGCAGACGCACCCATTCCGATGTGGTTTAAAATCTGTAAAAAAATAAATAAATAAAAATTAAAACCGGACCATTCTGCGCATGTATGCCCTCTCCCAGTGGTACAGCGGTCATTTTGCACATGTGCAGTTATTTTTTTTCTTCGTTTTTATTTTGAAATGAATTTAAACACGGATCCGTAATACGAATCCGATTTTAAATCCAGAAATTTACAGATACGAGCCGCTATGGATCCGTATCCATAATTTCCACCAGAGGACCACCCCTACTAAAAGGGATTTATGCCCAGGAAATGTAAGACTATGGACTCTCCATTCTTACTCATTTTTTTTCAGTGTGTTGGTCCCTTCAGGTCTTACGATTATTTAGTCTGGCCTCCTGCTACATAACACAGACCTTAGAATTCCACCCAGCCACTCCAGTCCTGCATCAGGGTCAGAATGGTTGAACACACTAAAGCATTCATCAGGCCCCACCTCACACAGCGCTCCGGCAGACCACGCCCCTTTCCTCCTGCCGAGTACTCCACTCCAGCAAGCCTCTCCTGCTTTACAGACTGCTTCGGCCTGCTGAACTTGTAAAAATGTTCAAGTGGCCTAGGGTGGGGAGTGATAACGTCCTCCACCCCTGCTGCCAAACCTTCCTTGTGTCAGGAGCTCTTAGTCATGTGACTGTGTCTTGATTTAAAGACTAATGCTGCACTCCTCAAACCATTTACTTTAATGTAGTCTCATTAAGGTCACTGTGACGACTCCAGAGTAAGTGGTTTGAGGATTTCTGCCTAACTGATGAAAGTTCTGCCAAGCTGGGTTCTATGTAGAGAACTCTGAGGAAAGGTAAAGAAAGGCATGAAATAAAATTAAATGAAGAAAAATAACTATTCATTGGTTATTGTTTGAGGGCTTTCTGGATTGTCTGAATCTTCTTGAATCAATTAAGAGTTCTAGAATTTTTAAAATTGAAAATGTTTAGGCAGCTAAAACACAATGTGCGTATTACATTTCCTGCGTAGTTGAGGATCAAATGGTACGTCTATCCTTTTTGCAAAAGAACATGGTGGAGAAAGCAAGCTTATTCCCTATTAATGTTTGGACATAAATTTGCATTGTGCATCGGCTCTGGCAAGCCACCTTATGGTTCTTAATTCATAGGGTCTCGTAGTATGAGACTGGCATCTACTATCTTTAGGGGTAAAGGGAGCATGTCTTGCACTCAAGAATTTTATGCACACTAGATGTCCTGCTGTAAACCAGCTCCCATTCTGGAATTGTCATTAGGAAAACTTGTGTATTGTTTTTAAACTCCGAGGCATCTGTCCAGAATTGAAAATGTCTATAATATGTTAGTATTGGGAACTTTATTATTTTTCAGTATACATACAAGGGAGGGGAAATAGAAAGTGGTGTACAATCTGTGTGTGCAAACAGCTAGGTAACGGGAGATACTATTGCCACAAAAAGGGGTAGTGAAGCTATTTTTAAAAGGATTGCCCATCTGGAGATTTTTTCAATTAGATTACGTCTGAAGAGAAAAAAACAACAACATATCCCAGTATATATGTAGCTCTTTGCTTTGCCTTGCCCAACGAGGACCAAAAGGCGCTGGCTTCCAGGGATATCACACACACAGTGAATGACCTGTCCTTTTCTTCATTTTAACGGAAGCGTGTGTGTTTGGGTGTAGACTGGGAGATGAATAATTGCTTGTAAATGTCATGTTCAGTTCTGCTTTTTATGAGCTTTGTCATTCTTCCTTTGTATTCTCACACCACCCTTTTATATTGATCAATGCTATCTGAAGCTGGTGAAGGTCAAACTACAAAAGGTTTTGAGCAGTGTAGTTGGACCGGGAGGTGGGGGGGACACACCCCAGTTCTAGTCTTGCCTTGCCAGAAACTCACTGCGTGACTGTGGGCCAGTCACAATATTCTCTCAGCCTGACCTACCTCACAGGGTTGCTTTGAGGATTTAAAAAGTGTTTAAATTGTTATGTGTAAAGCGCTGCAAGTGTTATGGTTGGGAGCTGGGGGAGGCACTGTATAAAAATAAAGATTATTATTCTTATATTATTCGAACTCTTTGGTCTGGAAATCTCATGAAAGCAGCTTTTTGGTGGTATAGCAATGAGGTGCTGCTACACCTCTGGAGCAGTGCCGGGGTACCTTTTGGGGGAAAACTAGCCCAAGGCCACTGCTACACCAAAGCTGTGCAGTTACTGAATGTTCTGATTTGGTGCACTACGTAGCCCTGCAATATCCATAAGAAGAGTTAGTGTCATGTCTGTTTTCACCCGAAGTGTGTTTGGCACCTTGAGTCTGACTTCCACTTCCCCTACAGCTCCAGTCCATTCCACCAACAGTCTGTATAGAGAAATGCTTTCAAATCAAATCAAATCTTTTATTGTTTAGCCGTTGGCTGTAACAAAAATTTTACAAATACAAAACATGCATCAATAACAACCTATAACAAAATTTAAATGCTTTCTGTATTATATACAATGGACAGGTCCCACCTGGAAGTCCTTTGATAGGCTGGTTCTTCCTTAGTCGTCCTCAGTCCTGCTTTGCCCGAGGGATGTAGCCTGCAGGCTTTGACTTAGCCTACAGTATCCAGATGCCTGTCCCAGCTTGTCTCTTGGAGAGTCTTCAGCATTGGGTCCTTCCTCGACTGTCTCCTCATATATAGAGGGTTTACCTCTTATATGCCCACGAGTCTTTGGGGCCTCAGCATTTAATTGGTGCTCAGTGCTCTTCTGTACTGGCACCTGCACTGTTTTAACACTAGTCCATAGGGTGATTTCTGTTGTCGGCGCTACCACTTACTCTGTTACAGGTGGGATTTGCAGCTCTTCTTTTCAACGATGGACTAAGGCTAAATTGTGCCAGAAGTCTTCTCCATAACTTGAGAGCGCACCCCACACAGGCATTTTCTCCTAGAATAACAGTCTTGACTTCCCCGAATCTTTTGCTGACTCCATCTCCAGGTGCCTTTGCCTGGACAAGAGATGCTTTCTCCTGTTGGCTTGCAATTTCTACTTTCACACCCCAGCAAAACTAGGAACTGCAGAAGCATGTCAAAACTGAAACTGACCACAGGAATGAAAGTTTAACCCAATTTAGAGATGTTGGTGAAGGCTTGTCTTTGTTTAGTCCTGGCCACTTTGGTCATCCCCCAAATTCCACTTAATATGCTTCCTTTTATTGCATTCGTACCTGTTTATACCACTTTGATCGAATTAAGTGTTATCTGTATGAACATCAAAGTGTGTGTATGCCCCATTTTATGTGATAATGTTAGTAGCACTTCAGTCAATTTGCTCTTTGCCTATTCTTGCAAACACTAAATAGTTATTCTACCTGGCAACTGTTTGAGATAAGTATTTGAATATCCATGTTACAGGGTGATTGAGTGACTTGCCCAAAATTGCAGTGATGGCATAGTTGAGTTTGTAGTTTGAGCCCATAGGTTCTAGTATTATGCTCAGTCCACTAGACTATGCTGTATTTCTTTATAAGGGCAGTGGCATTGTTGGAGGGGGGGCAGTTTTATTCTTTTTGGTCTTGTGGTTATAGGAAGAGGAGAAGGAGGAGTACTCTTGGCTTCAGTCTTTTTAGTTCTAGTATATTCAAACTGTTTGGTCTGGAAATCTCCTGAAAGCAGCTTTTGGGTGGGATTTGCAGAACGTCTTTTCAGTGATGAAGGCTACGTTGTGCCAGGAGGACTTGCCCAATGGCCCACAGAGCTGTAAGTGTTCCCTGGCCTGGGATATGGATTTCTTTTGGTCACTTTCGCTCTAAAATTGAGCCTCCCACAAAATAACATGGCCGAGTCAGCAGGCAAACCAGCTCTTCAGCAAGAAATTGGCAAATTCCATTACTTTGATTTTACTTTTTCCAGCAGCTGCAATTCTTATTTTCATAATTTGTAAGCTTATTTTGGGATGGGTTGCCATATGTTCTTCCTATTATTGGAACTAAAAATAATTTTGACAAGTATTCCAATCTGGCACTTACAAAAGCCTTTTTTCTTCTTTTACAGTGAGCGACCTACAGGAAGAGGGTAAAAATGCTATCAACGCACCCATGTCCCCTGCCACCATTGACATCCATCCGGAAGATACTCTGTTAGGTATGGTATGAAAACTACAGATTAGACTTGCCTGTGTAAATGGAAGTCTTTTGGACTCAATTCTCAACCAGGAAGCCTGCAAGAAAATTGTGGTATCCACTGAACTGTCAAGAGGATAAGGGCATTTTAGAGAAGCAAACTGATTCTTTGCTGTAGTTCTAACCATAGAACAGTGGTTTTCAAACTTTTTGGACAAACAGACCAGTGTTAACACTCAAAACCTCTTGTGGATCACCATACCCCTGCTGGAAAGGGCTGTGGGTCAGCTCTTGTTGATTATGGGCTGGCCACTGTGGCACAAGATGAGCAGTTTTGGTCCCTGCCAGCACTGTGGTTGTCTCCAGGGGAAAGGGAGGTTGAGGGATGATTGTAAAGCATATGTGCTGGCCATCCCACAGACCTCCTCACCTTGGAGATTGCCCTGGTAGCAGTGAGTGCTAAGACCTCTTTGCTGTAGCTGTGGTCAGTTCTGTGGACTAGTTCCGGACCCTTACTTTGGCCCTTGCAAGCCACAATTTGGGAACCACTCCCAAAAATGCAGTGCGCTCTACGTGGGGCTGCCCTTGTTCCTGGTTTGGAGGCTGCAGCTAGTGCAGAATGCGGCGGCCTGCCTCCTGTCGGGGACAGGTCATCAGGAGCATATAACATCTGTGCTCCGGACTCTGCACTGGCTGCCGATAGCGTGCCGAGTCAGGTTCAAGGTATTAGTGTTAATATACAAGGCCCTTCACGGTCTGGGCCCCTCGTACCTCAGGGACCGCCTCACCCTCCGTGCCCCAGAGTGGCTCCTTCGGTCTGCCGGGAGTGCCTTCTTGGAGGTCCCCCGTGTTAAGCGGGGGGCCACAATGGAGAGGGCATTCTTAGTGGCCGGACCGCGCCTCTAGATTTCCCTCCCGGAGGAAGCTCACCTGGCCCCAAGCCTTTTGACATTTCGGCGAATCTGTAAGACCTGGCTGTTCACCCAGACCTTTGGGGAGGGGTGTGGGAGGGGGTGTTTTATCATCCCCCACCCTTATTTATTTATTATCCCAGCGTGTTTTATTGTAGTGTTTTTATTAGGGGCGGGAAAACCGGTAAATCCGGTATCCGATAATGCCGGTACCGGGC
>QEPC01008438.1:998636-1029144 GCA_003113815.1 Sphenodon punctatus | reverse complement strand
CCCCCCCCAGGGATCGGGTCATACTTACCGGCGGCTGCGGGGACGCCGCGGCCGTTGGTGCTGGGGGGTGGGCTCGCCTCTGAGTCTTTTTTTAAACAAAAATCCAGGCTGGGCAGGGTGGGTGGGGGGTGTCCCCCCTTCCACCCGTGCAGCCTGGGAGGGGGAGGGGGAAGGAATTAATTGATTTCATTGATTTCAATGGGGACACAGCGCCCCATTGAACTCAATGAAATAAATCCGGTACCGGTATACCGGATTTAATCCGGGAATCCGGTTTTTAGAGAACTGGTAACCGGTAAATCCGGTAGCCGGTAATGGGCCCGGGGTCCCACCTCTAGTTTTTATGGATTGGTTTTATTATTATATTTTTTATACATTTATAAATTGTTTTATAATTAACTTGTTAGCCGCCCCGAACTGTTCGCAGGAGGGACGGGATACAAATTGAATGAATAAATAAATAAATAAATAAATAATTCTGTTGAGAAAGTAACATCTAGGTTTTGAAGATGGCATATTGAAAGAGATGATGCTGGAGCAAACTAAAAAGAGTAGTAAGTCACCAGGACTAGGTGCGGCGCTGGACTTGGGGGCAGGCATCCTAGTCAGTTGCCTAGGGTGGTGGATTTGGAGGAGCAGCAAAAAGTCCCCCCCTCCCCCCGGCAGCTGCTTGCTGCCACAGCTGCTTGCTCAGCTGAGCTGGGATTGGTTGGTGCAACTCTGGTGGCCAGCTTCCCTGTGCACATCTCAAGCATGCACACACCAGCTCCTGCCACACTCGCAGAGGGAAAATATTGCGGCAGCCAGTGTGTGCATGCCTGAGGCATGCCCAGGAAAGCTGGCTGCCACACTGAGAGCCACCCAGCCTGCTTGCTGTCCACCCCCACTGTCTCTGGTCTGCCCCCAGCCTGCCTCCCGCTTGCCTGCCCCCAACTAGCCCAACCCTTCCCCTAAACCAGCCCCCAGCCCGGCCAGCCATGGGCTGAGGGTGGTGCCAGGGGTGCCAGGTTGGGTTTCTGGGCAGCAGCTGAGGATGCCCCCCCCCCCATTTTGGATGAGTAGAATTATTATTATTATTATTATTTATGTTATGTTTTTCTATTATTTATTTTCTATTTGCCCCAAGGGAGGAGCCTGGTGTGGCCTGGGGGCATGACTGAGGGGGATGGCTTCAGGGGGCAGCCGCCTCAGAAATGCCTAGGGCAGCAAAACTCCTAAGTCCGGCCCTTACTAGGTGGTATATTTCTAAGAATGATGGATGAACTTGAGAACAACCCAAATAAGCTGCTAAAAATACTGAAGCGCTCATTAATATTAGTCCCTATGTCAAGTGCCTGGAGGGTAGCAAATAATATTCCTATCTTGAACAAGTTTGGGAATGGTGATGCTGGGAATTAAAGGCCCATGAGCCGTACTCCAGTACAACAGGAATTGCATGGAACAACTTCCATGACCCAAATTTATGAAGCCTGATTTTCTAAGGAGGGTGGAGATAATGCTCAACATAAGTCAGTGGGATCTTTCTGCTACAAAAGGGGTACTCTCTCCCATCCAGGTGCACTGGTTGCCTTCTGCCTCTCTAGCAAACTTAGCTAAAACTGACCTGTAATCAACAGTTATAAAGGTGGGACATATACAAATGTAAAAAACCTGAGCTCAGGATAAAGGAGCAGAGGTGAGGATATACACGCAAGGATGGGGAAGAGATCAATGGCACAGATTCATGATCTCCGCTCGTCTTTTTTTAAACTGTACCTGTTAAGTATCTCCACCCCCAACGTCTCTGTGGCCCTTAGAGCTTGTACTAGTTTCCAAGGTGGCCTTTTGGAGGGAAAAGGTTACCCACCCCTGAAGTAACTAGAGGTGGCCAATTAGGAGAGCAAGCTGGCCAGCCAATCAGAGACTTCTAGCTGTCAGATGGAACAAATCAAGGTGATCCACTAAAAATCTGTTTCTGCAGGGATTTAACAGCACCTTGCTGCCTGATTTTGCAGGGATGGTGTGAGGGGGAGCTTTGGGCAGGAAAATCAAAGAGATTAAGGCAGGAGATAGCGATTGGAATGGCTTGTGAGAGTTTGGTATTGCTAATGTCTTTAATCCCCCAAAATAAATCCCCACAAATCTGTCAGGAGAGGGGAAGGTTATAATTAATTAATGCATGAGTTCTGGGAATGGCAGAAGAACTGGGAAACTGAGGTGCGTAGACCTCGTTGCTGGGACTGGAAGTAGCCAGTCCGTCTTTTGCTTCTGTGTAGCAACTTAGCAGCTGTCAGAAATCCCCATCAATGCCCTCTTGCACCGATGTCCCCCTTCCTTTTTTTGTCTTTCCAGCTCAGTCTGAAGTGACATTCTTGATAGACTAACATCATCCTTTTCTTGTCCCCATGCCCACAAGAGCTTTGAAGTCTGACCAGCTGGAACCCAGTTACGATTGAGGGGAAGCTGGAATATCTATAGCTGGCAAGAGACAAACCGAGGGAAAGCTAGGTGCTACTTAGTATCCTCTGCCACTCGAATCTCTGGGGCAACATGACCAGAGCAGCCAACGGAAACAGCGTGTCCAGTTTCTCATTTCTCATCAGCTCTGCTCGGTATGAAATGATACTGGATGAAACAATTAGCCTCTGTGCAGAGCGAGTTTGCTTAAACTTGAAAGTTTAAGCTTGTCCCCTGCCCTACCCAACCTGATGTGACCTACCCCCCAATCTGATGTGACCTACCTCCAGATATGATCTACACCCCCCTCCCCATCTGATCTGATCTACACCCCTGTGCACCTTCCCTCCCTCCCCCCCCCCGATGTGACCTTGCTCCCAATCTGATCTACATCCCCCTGCACCTTCCTAGACATAGGAGGCAAGACATGTAATAGTAATGGGGGACTTCAACTCTTCTCATATCTGTTGGAAATCAAACTCTGCTAAGATTGGAATATCCAATAAATTCTTGCCTCGCCTTGCTGACAACTTCATCTTTCAGAAGGTAGAAGAAGGAAAGAGGGGGTCGGCTATCTTGGCCTTGATCATTACCAGCAGAGAAGAACTGGTCAATGAGGTGGAAGTAGTGTGGGAACCTTAGGTGGAAGTGATTACATCATCTTGGAATTCATGATATCAAGGAAAGGGAAAGCTGAACATAGTCAGACATGTATCTTGAACTTTAGGAAAGCTGATTTTAATAAACTCAGAGAAAAGCTTGGTAGGATAATTAAAAAGCTAAATAATTACCATGGCTAGATAATTAAAAAGAGAAAGGACTCCCAAGATGGGTGGGAGTTTCTGAAAAATGAGATACTGAAAGCACAATCGCAAACAATTCCAATGAGAGAGAAAAATGGGAGACATCTAAAGAAACCAGTGTGGTTGCACAAGGAACTTTCTGATGAGCTGAAAATTAAAAAGGATGTGTATGAGAAATGGAAGGTGCCGGAAGACTGAAGATGGGCAAATGTTGTCCCTATCTTCAAAAAGGGGGATCAGGAGGATCCGGGAAACTATAGACCGGTCAGCCTTACATCAATACCTGGAAAGATTCTAGAGCAGATTATAAAGCAGTCTGTCTGTAAGCATTTGGAAAACAATCCTGTGATTAACAGGAGACAGCATGGATTTGTCAAGAACAAGTCATGCCAAACTAATCTTTTATTTCCTTTTTTTGGATTGAGTTACTAGTTTAGTAGATCATGGGAATGCCGTGGACATAGTATGTCTTGATTTCACCAAAGCATTTGACAAAGTCCCACATGATATCCTTGTTGGCAAGCTGGTTAAATATGGGCTAGATGATACTACTGTTAGGTGGATTTACAGCTGGTTGAAGGACCGTACCCAAGAAGTGCTCCTAAATGGCTCCCCATCAGCCTGAAGGGAGATATCGAGTGAGGTGCCTCAGGGCTTGATCCTGGGCCCTGCACTGTTCAACATCTTTATTAATGACTTGAATGAAGGAGTAGAGGGCATCTTTATTAATGACTTGGATGAAGGAGTAGAGGGGATGCTTAGCAAACCTGGAGATGACACAAAACTGGGAGGGATAGCGAACACCTTGGAAGAGAGAAACAAGATTTAAAATGTTCTTGGCAGGAGTGAAAGCTGGGCCAATACTAACCGAATGGAATTCAGCTGAGTTAAATGTAAACTTCTGCATTTAGCTAAGAAAAATCAAATGCACAAGTATATGATGGGTGATACCTGGCAGCTTTACATGTGGAAAGAACCTTGGGGTTGTCGTTTTTATTTATTTTATTGATTTATTCATTTTCATAATTTAATTTATTTATTTTATTTTCATAATTTGTATACTGCTCCCTCCTGCCCAATAGCAGCTCAGGGTGGTGCACTGCATGTAATACTGATGATGATATATATATATATATATATATATATATATATATATATATACACAATACAATACAATATAAAATATCACTTAAAAACCATAAAACAACAAAGGCCTGAGAGAATACCCCAAAAGAAACCCCACTACCCTTCCCCCTCACCAAATGCCTGGTGAAACAGCCAGGTTTGACATTGTCTACGGAAGGAGTGGAGATCCGGAGAGAGACAAATCTCCGCCAGGAGGGAATTCCATAACCACAGCGCGGCCACCGAGAACGCTCTCTCGAATGTCACCACCTGAGAAACCGGGAGACCTCCAAGAAGGCTCCCTGGGCTGACCCAGGACACAAGGGATGAGGCAGTCCCTCAGATAAGTGGACCCAAGCCATATAGGGCTTTAAAGGTAATAACCAACACCTTGAATCGGGCCCGGAAGACTATAGGCAGTCAGTGCAGAGAACGGAGCACAGGTGTAATGTGCTCCCGGCGGCCTGTCCCCATCAGGGAGTGAGCCACTGCATTCTGCACCAGCTGCATCCTCTGGGTCCTTACCAGGTGTAGCCCCACATAGTGTGCGTTGCAGTAGTCCAGTCTCAAAGTGATGAATGCATGGATGATGGTGGCAAGATCAGAGCTAAAGACGTCAGACTAGATGTAGTTTACAAAATGCACTCCTTGCCACAGCTGCTACCTGGGCATCCAGCAGCTGGAGCTGCGAATTGAGGAGGACTCATAGACTCTGAACCTGCTCTCTTCAAATATCTGCAGGGCTGTCACACAGAAGATGGTGCAAGCCTGTTCTCTGTTGCTCCTGAGGGCAGAACTAGAACCAATGGGCTCATATTACAAGAAAGCAGATTTCAGCTAAACATTAGGAAGAACTTCCTAACGGTAAGAGCTGTTCGACAGTGGAAGAGACTGCCTAGGGCGGTGGTGGGCTCTCCTTCGCTGGAGGTTTTAAGACAGAGGCTGGACGGCCACCTGTCAGGGATGCTGTAGCTGTGGATTTCCTGCATTGAGCAGAGGGTTGGACTAGATGACCTCTGAGGTACCTTCTAATCTAGGATTCTATGATTCCTCCCACCCAGCCCAACCTGATGTGACCTACCTCCTGATGGGATTTCTCCCCCCCACCCCCCGCGCACCCTNCCCCCCCCCCCCCACCTGATCAGCCAGTTGAAATTAAGACGCCAGCTTCTGGCTGCAGAGCATTGGGGCCGCTCGGAATGGGTCCGCTAACTCCTGGAGGCTGGGGGACATTTGAAGCCAGTTCCCTACCCCCAGTGCACCCCAGGCTGGGACGCACTGGGGCAGGGAAGTGGCAGGGGAGACTTAAGCCTCCTTAAGCCGACTAGATGGACCCCAAATGAACGACGTCTTCTCAACCAAGAATGCATGAGACCCAAACATGCATGCATGACATAACAATTTGGTTCATAGAAGATAAAGACCTAATTTACGGCTTATAACTTTTGATTGAAAAAAGGATTTTTTTAAATAAGAACCACCAGTGGTTACTACGGTCTCCTTTAATTTTTCAGCACATTCAAACTAACCTATTTTGTCAACTAAATGAGAAAAGCCCTGCAGTAGATCTGGCCACAAAGCTGGAAGTCAAGTACCCCAAAATTCCAATGTTAATGATAGGCAGGGATGCAATGAGAACTCCATCTCGCCTCAACCATAGAGCCGGCACCGTGGCTCTCTAACATTGCACCGCCACCTCTTCACAAGCATTCTAATTGTAGAACTCGTTCCCTATCCACTTCCCTTTTGGATGCTCCTCTTGTTCTTGCTTGCTTGCATCTACTCCTATCTTGGTTCCTTTTCCCTCTCCTTTGTGCCTCTCTTCCACTCGCCTTCCTCTGAATTGCCCCTGTGTTGCTGCTCCATTAAGGGCAGTCCACATAAGTGGAGGATTGTGTCTGTGCTAAATCTTCAAAGATCACTTTTTCCTGTGCATATTGAAGCAGGATTGTTTGATTTGTGCAATCTGCAACAGCTAAGGAGTGCTGCAGGCAAATTTGGAAACCACAAAGAGCGGAAAAGCATTATTTGGATGTAATTCCATTGCAGAGTATTAGGACTGACACTGAGGGTGAATATCCTCCATCATTAAAGTTAATGGGAGTTTGTGATTGACTTTACAGGCAGAGGACTGAGACCCCTAAACTACCATCTAGTAACTTTTACTTAAAAAGAAAACTTAAGACTGTGATCCTCAAAGTACTCCACCAGCACAAGCCCCATTTACTTTAATGGGACTTTTGCTGGCAGAGTGCTTTGAGGATTAGTCCGTAAGAAAATAAATAACTGAGGGGAGGGAGGAATAAACAATAGGCTGAACACCACTATTATGTATAGTCCTGTATGGAGAAAGACCTAGTCATTTCTGTGAAGCTTGCCCTGTGAAATAGAGTTCATGCAATCATGATGTAATGAAAATGGTCAGTTCAGAAAATAGTTCAAATAATTTTGGTTTAAGGAAGTTAGTACTGGTAATTCTTTAAAAAATGAGCCATGCTTTGATCACTTGATAGTGTTTCCTGCTAGTATGATGACTAGGACTTTTCATTTCTTAATCTCCAGATTGTTAATTTACAAATAAACGGGCCCTACAGTATCATTGGCAAAGTGTGTGTCTGTGTGTGCCATGGCTTTAACCAAGGTTTCCTCTAAATTAACAGAAGAAAATGAGGAGCGTACCATGATAGACCCCAACTCGAAAGAAGACATCAAATTCAAAGAACTGATCAAGGTAAGAGAGGAACGCTTACCCTGGCTTTCTTTCCTGTACACATTTTACATTTCAGAATATAATCCTGTCTATGAGATTATAAACTACTAAGAGGTTTCTTACTGAGAATGTAGGTATGGGGGATGATGCTCAATCATGATTTAAAATGCTTTCCTGCATGTTGAAATCACTTTACTGGCAGCACACGGGTACTGGAAGTGAGGCCAGCAATAGACAGTTGTAGATGATGCTGGCAGATGACTGGGGAAGTCTCATCCTTTTAAGTACTAGTGTGAGGAGAATGGGATGCAGTTCAACTCTAGTGATGATTACACTGCTGTTCTGCCTGGGAGGCCAGGCTTGTTTGTAACTGCAATAAGGGGGAAAGCAATTTCAAAAGAAGTGTAGTGTTGGACTGAGGGAAAGAACAGCAAATAGATGAAATAATCAGAGATAGCAGTGAAGTAATGAGATTTTCTTCCATTTGATGGTGTTCTGTCACTGGCACAAGGACTGATGTGTCTATTAGACATCTTTGCATGGTCATAGGTGAAGTGGCTGTGTAGGGAGGTCACACATTGGGAGGCTGGCTGCTTTCCAGGTTTGTATGGAAGGGAGTTGCTGGGGGTGGGGGAGAGAGGCTTTGTGATGGTGTGGAGTCCGTAGCAGGGAATCGACACACAGCTGACAGAGGGTGAAAACAGACATGACACAAACTCCACTTTAACACCACTTTAACGTTCCTTATGCATGTTGCAGTGCTGCACAGGGCACCACTACAGCCCTGCAACATGCATACAAAATTTTTAAATGGTGTTAAAGTGGAGTTAGTGTCATGTCTGTTTTCACCCAGAGAGGCTGCAGCTGTTAAACCAAATTGGTTCTGTAGCACAGTCCTGTAGAGTTCGTCTACAGTAATGGAATGTAGATTTTTCTAGCCTCAGGGCAGTTTTCCTGCACAAATCCAGTTTTTTTTTATTATTATTATTACTACTACTACTACTACTACTACTACTACTACTACTACTTCTGTTTTGTTTTGTTTTGTTTTGTTTATTATCAGGCATTTGTATAGCGCAAGCCATGTACCTGGTGCTTTACAAAGTAATTGATTAGACACGGTCCCTGCCCTACAATCTGAGGGTGCGGGTGGGGGGGTGGAAACGAAGGAAGGGGAACAGAGGGAGAGACCAGGAGTGTAACATTCACGAAGATGCGAGGTCCCAGGTGCGCGCACTTGGCTTGGTTACATCAAGAAAGATGGCTGGCTGATCCATGTGGTGAGGATGAGAGTCCACAGACCTCAGGTAACCAATTGTAAAGGATGGAGGGTATCAGCAGGAGTTAGGTGAGGGGAGCGAGAAATCGGGGATGGCAAAGTGGAAGAGGTGGGTCTTGAGAAGGGATTTGAGGGTACAAAGGGAGGGGGCGAGGCGGATGTGGGCAGGGAGGGAGTTCCAGGCGTGGGGGGCAGCTAAGGAGAAGGGACTAAGGCGGTTAGGGCAGCAGGGGAGGTGTGGGAGGGCGAGAGAGGGGACAGAGGAAGAGCGGAGTTCATGGACTGGAGTAGAGAGGGAAATTAGCACAGAGAGGTAGGGAGGAGCAAGGTTGTGAAGAGCTTTATAGGTGAAGACTCGAAGCTTGTGCAGGATTCGTTCAGGAAGGGGGAGCCAGTGAAGAGAGGAGAGGAGGAGCTGCACGTGGTCGAAGCGATGGGCGAGGTGGATGACCCTGGCAGCAGAGTTTTGGACAGAGATAAGGGGAGAGCGGGGGAGTTCAGTGAGACGCAGGTTACAGTAACTGAGGTGAGAGATGACCAGGGCATGAACAGGGGTTTTGACAGAGGAGACAGAGAAAAGGGCGAATCTTAGCAATGTTATGGAGGGAGAAGCGACAGGATTTGGCAACAGGGTCGATGTAGGGTTTAAAAGAAAGGGATGAGTCAAAGATGAAGCCTAAGCTACGGGCCTGGGGGACGGGAAGGACGGTGACCCCATCAATGAGGATCGACAGGGAAGAGGGAGAGGAAGGATATGGGGGGAAAATGAGTTGTTTTAGCCATGTTGAGTTTGAGTTGACGTTGAGACGTCCAGGTAGAGATGTCAGAGACAGCTGGTGAGGCGAGCTTGAATTAATGGAGAGAGAGAGAGTTGAGTGTCATCAGCGTAGAGGTGATATTAAAAGCCATGGGAGGCAGTGAGTTTGCTTAGGGACAGGGTATAGCTAGAGAAGAGAAGAGGGCCAAGGATCACTAACAGAGGATCACTAACAGAGAGGGGAAGGGAGGAGGAGGTGGAGTTGGCAAGAGACACATTGAAGGAGCAGTCAGAGAGGTAGGAGGAGAACCAGTCGAGGATGGAGCCATGGAAGCCAAGGGAGTGAAGTGAGTCCGGCAAGAGTGAGTGTTAAACAATATCGAAGGCAGCAGAGAGGTCAAGGAGGACAAGAATGGAGTAGAGGCAATTAGATTTAGCCACAAGAAGATCATTTACTCCTTGAGTTAAAGAGGGTACCTTTAAGCATGTGTGAACAGCGTTTAGGAAAGCCATCTTAGGGGCAAGTTTGTTTATTTATTTATATTAAAACTTATATGCCGTGCCCCCTGCTGCCTCGGGCATCTCGGGGCAGCTAACCGCATTTAAAAAACATATTAAAATACACAGTAATCAAACTACAATTAAAACAACCTAAAAAGCCCATACCCACCCACCCTAATCAAAGATAACATGGTTGGGAGCAGCCATAGGGAAAAGACATATTGGCAAGTTTGTACTGTCATGCCCTTTTTTTGCACAGAAGCTTTCATGCCTCCACTTTTCTTATTCTGCTTACTGTACTGACTTCCCCTTTGCATGATCATTTTCATTTCTGTGCTGCTTTTGATAGAAACCACAATGTGGTAATGGGTTACAAGGGTCAGGAAATTCTTGATGATCATATCCTGCCAACGAAAAAAGGACACATGTTTCACTGCTTTCCCATAAGGAAATCTTGTACGTTACTGGAGCTAATGTACGCTCCAAAGAACTGTCCTAGTGATCTATCTGTATATGTGCTTATAACATTGTATTTTATTATATTAATGTTGTGGGGCACCCCCATTTAATGGGCAGTGCTATATAAATAAAATGTATTACCATACCCATTGCTGTGCTATTAGAAAGTACAGTGGCAGTGTAACACTTTAGGAACATAAAATAAGTTTCACGTGGGGCTTGTAGTATTTGTAACTAGCTAAGAGCTGTGTTCAGATAAACTTAATATACTTGTGTGTATACATACGTTTTGGCATTCTTTTTATTCTTTATATTGTATAATAGAAATCGTATAGGTTGGTGATTCCTATTCCTTATTTGTCATGATTCCATTGTAATGTAAAGTACGGTAGGGGTCCACTAATTCCTAGTGGGTTTATCCTTGACCTTGACAGTGCCTGCAACTATGGTTTACACCACTCATACATATGCTGCAGTATGTTTATTGGTGTACTGTGACGTATTAATAACTGAAGCTGTATCACGGTTGTCACAATATATGTACCATTCCATACAAGCTTAGTGATGCAGTATCCTTGACTGATTTTAAATCTTTTTTGTTCATATCTTTGATTGTTTATCCCTTTCAGTACAATAGGAGTTGGATCAGGCCTAGACATAATGATCTGCAGTCAATTTTGGCCCTCGGTAGCAAAGCTCAGCTTTATGATTTAAAAAAATAAAGAGAGAGAGGAATGGTGAATCCTGCAGTGAGGAGAAGGGATGGGACTTGGTTGCCCTGCACCTTGTCTGATCATTTACACCTTTGTCAAGTCAATGTACAATGGTACAATTCTGATTTGATAGTAAATCTCTCTCAGGTGGAATTCATAAATGATTACACAGCACACAGGGCAATGGAAAGTCTGATCCACGTTACTAGAAGCAATGAGAAGCTATCCCCTTAAGATTATCCCCAAAGAGAAGGACATGTCTTCTCTAAGACTACTCATTTAAAGCAGATATTTATAAAAGTGATGATGTATTAATCAAATCACATTTATAAAATGGTATAGCTGGAATGAAATTGAGAACTCCCTTGGTGAAAGGTAGACAGACTGAATTATGATGTCAAAATGACTTTATGTGATTACAACCTAATGGACATTTGAGGTTTTTTATCTTTTTGCTTAATGGTTAGTTGGGCTGTCTGAGATCATAATTGAAAAGGAAGAGAGAAAAGGAGGCTAAATATGTGCGTGGGTGAAGAAGAGACCTTGCTTTTCATTTTATTACTCTTGGTTATTTTTCTTAACCGGTCTCCCTATTTCCTCCATAAATAGTGCATGCACCTAAAACATTTTTAATTCCCCTCTTTTAAAATTTCCCCCCCAACACAAATGCACACGTAGGCTCGCACATCTTCTGTCTTTTACACACTCTCTCTCACACACACACACCCCATCTTTCTCTGGCACACACAATCAGAGGTATGCAAAGCAGTTTAGAGGAACAAAGCACTTACAGGAATAAACTATTGGGTTCTAATAGTGATTTAATGGTGACCTAATTTTTAAATTAAATACCTACTGGCTGCACAACAAAGATTGTTTAATCTCTCCTTGCCTCATGTCATAAGAATTGCAACAATAGTTGATTAAGAGCTAAAGGCGTTGTACGCATTTGGTAATGATTAAAACATAACTGTCCTATTATGATTGAAACATAATAGTCCTGGACAAGAGAGATTAGAATCTCTCTCTAGTGCGGAAAGAACAAAAGGGGGGAAAATAACTTTCACCTTGACTAAAGCAAGCAGGGTGAATCTGTTACACTGTTGTTCTGCTCAGGTCTCTAAAGTAGATGTCTTGAATGCCCTTGCAGAATTCACGATGATCAGAGGACAGACAGATGTGCTAAAATGCTATTTCTTTTTTAAAAATAGTCTGGTATTGGCTGAGAGAGTTCATCTGGTCTGAACAACTACGTGTTAAAGCAAGTCCGGCTGAAGGCCATCAGACTGTTAAGATTTTAGAACTTTTGTCCCCAAATGGCTGCACTTACAGCTAGAAATATTTTGTTGCTGCCAGCAATCTAACCTCATTCTCTCTCACCCTTGAAGCCTCTCCTCATCCTAATCCTGACCCAAACAGTACTTTAGTTCGTGTACGTTTGGTTTGGTATCGTGAATATTTATTTATTTATATTTTATTTTGATTTTTTTAATCCCAACCTATCCCTTAAGGCTCAGGGTGACTTACAATTATTTAATTTATTACCTGTAACTTTAACAACTAATTAACTCAACTCTTAATCTTCACAACAACCTTGTGAGGTAGATTAGGCTGAGAGATCTGTAATTGACCCAAGGTCACCCAGTGAATTCATGGCAAAAGTGAGTCTTCAGGGGCCTCCCACTACCTCCTGGTTCAAGTATTGCTCTTAACCTACTACACCACACTGGTTCTTAAAAATAAAATTAAAAAAACAAGCATTAAAGAGACTGTTTCAACCCCCGGGTTCTGAATCGGCCCCTGCGGTCATCAGGGAGTGCCCTCCTGCGGGTCCCCCGAGTGTCTCGGGTGTCGACCATGCGGAGAGCGTTCTCGGTGGCCGCACCACGGCCGTGGAATGCCCTCCCATTGGAGGTCCGTCTGTCTGCAGACCTCCCCTCTTTTCGTAGACAATGTAAGACCTGGCTGTTCCGCCTGGCCGTTGGGGGGAGGGAGGGGGTGGGTTGTTAGATGGGGATAAAAGCTGCTGCTTTTATGTATTACTGTTTTAAATTGTTTTTAGATGTTTTATGTGTTTTATTTTTGTACACTGCCCCGAGCTGCCTGTGGCAGGAGGGGGGGCGGCATAAAAGCTGAATAGAATAAAATAAAATAAAATAAAATAAATAAATAAAATTGAATGCGCTCAAGTGTAAGAATACGTTGTATTCCAGTCCATATTTGTATTGAATTTTGAGTTTGATACCAGATTATTTAAAATTGTACTGTTTCATGTGTGACGATTTTAAAAACTATGTAGGCAGCACCTAAAATTATGAGAAACTGCTTTTTATGTTGTATAGATATATTAAAAATAAAACATTTCAAAGCACTGTATTTGGTTTTGGAAAGCTTCAGCAAAATCTGTAATGAGACTAACTTTGAGTTTCAAGGTTCCTATAATAGAATTTATTAGTCTTTAAAAATAATTGTTCCTGGCAAGAAATTGCAAAGACCAAGAGTTGTATGAATCAAATTAATCTCCATACTCATCTACTGATGTGAACTAAGTTGTACTATTTATAGGGCTGTCTTGGTTAAAGTGTTTTATTATTTAACTGCTTTTAGCTGATTGCTTGACTAATCAATTAAGCACCAGACTGTGACAATATCTGTAAAGATTCATAAAGGCTTACAGAAGTGTTTTGGTTGCTGATTTTTATTTTTGAATTTTGAATTTTTTCAAAAGGTTTGATTTTTTACAAATATTTTCTTAAGTCTTTGTTTTTAATCTGTGATGAATGCAACGATCTGGCCAGTTACTGACTGCTTTCCCTTTCAGCTCTGAATTATTTGGGTTTTGAGGCGGTGGCAGTTCTGCATAATCAATAGGGATGAGCAATTCATTTTCTTTTTATAACATTTTGAAACCAATTGAATATGCAGACACACATTTGTTTTAATTAGTTTGGTTTAAAAATAATTAAGGAAACACAAACTGCAGGCGCAAAATGGCCACGGAGGCTGTTCTGCGCATGCGTACTCTTTTTCAAAGTGGTGGCAGCAAAGTCGCCATCATTTTGGAAAAGGTCTGCTGGTCTGCACGCTCAGTGGCCATTTTGCACATTCACAGCGAGTTTTAACTTTTACATTTTTTTAATTAAACAACGCCTCCCCCCCCCTCCCCGAAAACAAACCGGTTTTCAACACAAACCCTCAAATGAATCGTTTTTGTTAAACAAAAACGAAAATGAAAGGGGTGCCTTCTGTACACTCCTACTAATCAGACTTTTCTGTGATGGGGGACAGAGAAGAAGCTCCCATAGTGTACACTCCAATGACCCTTTACTTGGGAGCTTGCTTTCCTTACTCTGTTTGTTAGCTACGTTTCCTGCGTGTTCTCTCTCTCTCTCTCTCTCTCGTGTGTGTCTGTTGTTTTTAGAAGTTTTGTTTTCTTTAGCAGTAGCAGTGGCCTGGGCCCCTTTGTCCTTGCTCTCTGAAAGAATGATCAGATCATGCTTCAGTGTTGCTGGGGTAGGCAGCATTTATAACAAAAAGCTTTGCAGAGCTGTTAAAGTTGGATGTGAACAGTTATCTTGCCTGCCTGACTTGCATTCTGTACAGGTATGTCAGGAGTCTCCGCTCTCCATTTTATTCCTGTTATGTTCCTGGTAGCAATTTTGCATTTCATCCCAGGACCAGTAATTCAACGTGGCTCATTTAATAAGACAGTTTCCCATAAAAATGTCTTAAACAGAACTGGAATATCTCTGCAATTTATTACTTAGGTGCATGCCTGGGAGTCTTGTTGGGCTTTGTTTGCCGACGCACCCCTTCCCCCCCCGAAGAATGAGACACGGAGACGCGAGATGTATTTGTAAATGGCCGCACTCTTTAATAAAACAAATCAAGGAAGTTGGTGGGATTGCTTCTAAGCAATCATGGGTCCAGTATTTTGTACCTACCATTTCAACGTTATTAAACACAGGTGTCTGGCCTGGATATGCCCTCCAATGCCAGTACCAAATTAAACATATAAACATCCCCTTCGAACAGCTCCCTGGCCAAGGCCAAAGGGGAAACTTGCCCATTTGGGCCCGAGTAAGGAGGATGGTGTCATTAAGATTGAGGGCCATGCTTGCCCTTACCTCCGCTTGACACCCCTCCCAGGGGAACAATCCTGTTGTAGCCATGCCCTGCTCATCAGCAGGTATCAACTCACCCCCCACCCCCAATCTCTTATGGAGATGACTCTTTCATCTATCCTACATCTACCTAACCAAGAAACCCTATTAACCATACTGGACCCCCGCCANAGAAACACTATTAACCATACTGGACCCCCACCACCACTATGACACCAGTCAGCTCCTGGTCGCTTGCCGTAGCCCCACCAACTCCAATTCATACCAATCTCTTATGGAGATGACTCTTTCATCTATCCTACATCTACCTAACCAAGAAACCCTATTAACCATACTGGACCCCCGCCACCACAACGGCACCAGCCAGCTTCTGGCCCGTGCCGTACCCCGCCAACCCCTGCTCACACCATGGAATCAAGGGTCCCCATTATGCTAGCTAGATACAAAGTGGTCCCTTCAGAGGACAAATGAACCCCTTCTTTCAAAAACAGCTCTTGCCGTGCATAGGTAATTTGTATATGCCGCATGCAGCCACCACCTAGACCCAACCACCACTTGTTAATTTCCCGGTTCACACTCCTCCTAGCCTTATCTATCCTCTTAGGGTGGGCGTCCTCACCCCATGTGAGGTGTGGGACCAGGTGGGTCCACAAAAGCCTAACCCCCGGGAAAAACCCTTAATTAACGGTAGCTGTGACTTAATTTGAACTATTAAGCTAACACTAGTTCTGACCCTTAGGTCGTTTTCTCCTAAATGTATAATGAGGATGTTCGGAGGTTCCTGGTTTCTCATGTTGGGACAGCATCGGAACTAATTGATCCCACTTCGTACCTCCATGACCTATTCATTTTATTTTTGCCCTGTGTGCCAGACCAAGTTGCGTCCTCCCATGGAACCGCTTCGCCGCCTCTGCAGCCCGGCGAACGAAGCTGTGGCCGACAATCCACACCGCCGTCTTGTTTTTCAGATGGTGTCTATCTCCTGAATAAATGCAAAACAAGTTGTTAGTTTCCAATTTGTGATCGGATGTATCCCCAGTAGGCTCGTGAATGCCACCTTCCAATGGCCCTTGTATCTCCTTCTGGCAAGCCTGCAGCAGCAGCCGTCATCACAGCACCTATCCTGAACGAGTGTGTTCCGTACCTGTCTGCCGGCAGTCCTACTACCCATAGTGCTTTCTTAAACACCCCTGTAAACTGATAATGTGTGAGTGGTGCATTGTTCCCATGGATAAACATGTTTCCTGACCCCAAAGGGCGGGCTTGAAGGTATCTTTCAACTGCCCTGACCGGGCAGATGTCCTGCGCACTAGCCAGGTTCAGGGTAACAATCTGCCCTTTTTGGTCTGTCTTGGACCGCCATATCCTGATCGTTAATAACCCTGAACGGATCCAAATGTCTTGCAACATTAAGGCCCTTCCTGACTGGTTGTATTTCCCTTCGGCTGCCACCTCACTTATTCTGAATGCCCCCAAAAGCATAACTTTGAAAATAGTGGAAAACAGCAATGTCTCGTAATGATTAAAACAGATCTCTGACAGTGCCTCACACAATTCTTGTAACAATGTGGGTGAAATAGGGGCCCTTTTGTCTATCTGTTGTTCTTGTTCCTGTGCCCAGCTCTCAATCATATGCCTTGCGGAAAAACCCTCGTTGGGTGGGGGGTACCCGTACAGTCGGCTCATGAAAGCCAGAGCAGCCACCTTCCCTGCTAAAGTCCTGCCTGCTAAACCTCTCTCCCGTAAATGCAATATGAATTGCAGCATCTCATCCTCCTGTATGGGGGAAACGAGTCTCCAACCCTTTTCCCCCCATAACTCTTGGAACTCCCAAATGCCCGGTTATATGCTGGCTGAGTATAGGGGACCAGAGATCCCTGCACAATCTTCTGAATCTCTATTCGCCAAGGCTCCACAGCCCTTTAGGAAGCATCTCTGGGTTGGGTGCTGCCTCTGGTGCTAACTCCCGGAATCGCTCCATCTGTAACCGAGAGAACGCGTCGGCAATGGTGTTATCTACCCCAGGAATGTGACAAGCTGTGAACAGTATGTTATGTTTGAGGCAAGTGAGAACTATTACACGTACCAATCGCATCACCCTTGGCGACCTACAGGACATGGAGTTGATAACATGAACCACTGCCAGGTTATCACACCAGAATACCACTGCCTTGTTGTTAAATTCATTTGCCCAAAGCTGTACTGACAGGACTATGGGGAACAGCTCCAGGAAGGTCAAGTCTCATGTCACCCCGGATTCCATCCAGGAAGGAGGCCACGGGGCTGCGCACCAGCGCCCGTTGAAGTACAATTCAAAACCCGCCCTTCCCGCCGAATTGGAATGCACCTGGAGCTGTGCCCCTTCTTTAAATTTGTCTCACCAGAAGCTTACCCCATTAAAGTTTTCGAGAAAAGCTGCCCAAGTCACTAAATCGTCTTTTATCTCCCGGGTTACCCTGATGTGGTGGTGTGTGTGTGTGTGTTCCCGGCCAGTGGTGTGTACAGTCTGCACATGAATGCCCTCTCTGGTGCGACAACTCTGCAGGCGAAATTTAAGCTGCCCATGAATGACTGTATTGTGCATACCGTGACTTTTTTGGCTGCTCTGCATGCCTCCAGCTTTTTCTTAAGTATCTCCAGCTTATCCCCCAGTAGACATGAAAGCATACACTCCGTGTCTATTTCGATCCCCAAATACGTGAGCCTAATGGTTGGACCTTCCATTTTTTCGGGGGCTAGTGGGAGACCCAAACGTTCCGCTAAGCGTTGAAATTCCCTCAGTAAATGCTCACATATTCCCGGGGTTGGTGGCGCAATTATCAAGAAATCGTCTAGGTATTTTGAGACGTCCCCTGTATTCATGCACTGCCGAAAAACCCACTCCACCAACGAGCTAAAGCACTTGAAAGCTGAGCAGGAAATCGAACAGCCCATGGGCATGGCCTTGTCATAGTAGTAGGCACCCTCAAACTTCATTCCCAAAAGGTGAAAGCTGCTTGGATGGACTGGCAGAAGTTGGAATGCGGATTTCACATCACATTTGGCTAAACGGGCCCCTTTTCCGAATGACCTTACTCGTTCTATGGCCTGGTCGAATGACGTGTACCTCACTGTGGAAAGGTCCTTTGGTATGGCGTCACTTACCGAGCGCCCACTCGGGTATGACAAGTGGTGGATGAGCCGAAACTCACCTGGCACCTTTTTTGGCACAATCCCTAAAGGGGGATATCATAAATTCTTCGAAGGGGGGCTCGTAAAATGGACCTGCTATGCGCCTCATAGCTACTTCCTTCCCGATCTTGTTCCTAACTACTTCTTCCATCCCCTGCACCGACTTCAGGTTGGGTGGTTCACGGCCCAGGGGAACATCAACTACCGGGATAACAAAACCAAAATTAAAACCTTGTACAACATATTGAACCTCCGCCTTATCCAGATGGCGGGTCAGGGCCTTCTCCAGTCTCCTTACATCAATTGGAGTTGGGGCCCCTTTCCCTTCCCGGCCCCTTGCTGGCTACCTTGGCTGCTTGAAACCAATCCCACTCTTGGCTGGTTTCTTCTATTGCTCCCTGCCTTTCCCCTATAACACGTTGAAACCGAGTGGGACCCTCCACACACAGAACAGGCATGACAGAACTTTCAGCTACCCCTAGAAGACCTCCCATTCCTGTTGTACTCCCAACAGGTGGCGTTTCCGGCCCGTCTGTTCTCCATCCTATTGGGATCTTTTGCTGGGACTACTCCCCCTTTTACCAGCACGTGCCCACTATCTGTCTTGGGCACATTGGTCATGTTGACCATGCAATCGAGCCAGAGGTCTTGAGCGTGGCGATCCGAGAGTAATCCTGGGGTAAAAAACGCCCTGTGCTGAAAAGCCTCATCATACCGAAGCCACGCACCTGGAGGGCCTACCCTGTACGCTCTCTTTACGATATTGGCATATTTTAACATCTCTGCTGCCTGCTCAGGAAAAACTTCTAGCACCACCCCAAGCCGCCCCGAGCTGTTTCAGGAGGGGCAGGGTATAAATGTAATAAATAAAATAAATAAGTACACCGAGAAGGCAGATGACCAGTTAGCCCAATTCCTATCTGCCTTGGGCCTTCTGAACCTCTCCTTCTCCTTTGAGTCATCTTTCTCGGCAGGATCCACAATTGGGACGCTGAATAGGAGGGCGAAGATGTCTATGTATTTGCCCCTCCATATCTTCTCCCTGGTGGCAGAGGTGAGGTGCTTGCCTATGGGAGAGGATAATTCAGAATAACCCCTGCCCATGGATGGTAGGGGGCGGCCGGGGGGCAGGACGGGTGGCTCCGAAAGTGCATGAGGCTGAACCACTGTGTCCAGTCCCCATCTTTGCTGGCTTGCCCACTCGGGCCGGAATCCACCGCCCACGGATTGATACCCCATTGGTGGGGGGATCGGTGTAACCTTAACCCACGTACCATTCCACCACAACATCTGTGGTGACGATCATTGGTTTGCTGTCTGGAGTTGTTGTCTCCCCTCCCGCTGTAATTGTTGCTCCCACGCTTGTCCTGTTGCCCACCTTAGTCCTGGCCTTAGCCAGCTGCTGTTGCAGCTGGTGGTCAGTACTAGCCAGCCAGTGTGACTCACCTAATTGGTCATCCCCTTCCCTGTAACTGCGCTCAGGGGTTTGGCTCTGCTCACCTTCCTGGGGCCAGCAGGCATCATCCCTCGTGTCCTGTGGGGCAGGCATCCTTAGTTTGGCCGTCCACTCCAGCTCCCTCTCCAACGCCTGGATCCTTTCCCACATCACCCGGTCTCCGACCTCTCTCTTGTCGGCGCTGACCTTGGCCACTGGCTCCTCAGTCGTCCCCTCGTCACCATCTGCTGGCGCATAAAAAGTGCCCCTGGTCCCATGCGGGCCCCCCCACAGGGGGGAAGGGGTCCCGAGTGCAGCCGAAGGTTGTGCCCTTGGCCTTCCCCGACACCCACCCCCGACGTTGCCCTGCACGGGTCCTCGTTTTCTGCCTTAAGGCCTCTGGCCACCTTACGGGTCCTTCACCCGTGGTTTGATGGGTTGGGTGGCCACTACTGTTCTGCGCAGCCATGGCCCTTTGGGTGCTGGGAGCACCTTCTCGCTCCCTTGGGCCTGCCCTTGCCCTGCTGGCCTGACTGTGGGCCCCTGGGAGGTAGGCCTCCTCCCAGCCTGCATCTCTTTACCGGGCCGGGGGGATGATGGGTCTTTCCCCGCGCCTACCCAGCCCGCTCAGCTCCCTTCTCCCCCAGCCCGCTTAGCTCCCTTCTCCCCCGCTCCCACTCTTCCCTTAAGGTGATTTGTGTGGCCTCGCCCCTCCCGCGGCCGCCTGCTGGGGTCCATCTCACCGCTATCCCCCGTCCCTTTGGCTTCACAACGAGGCCGCAAGGAACTCGCAGGCCTGAAGATGGCTCTGCATTTCGTCCTTTGGGGGTGGGGGGGTGCCTCACTCACTTCCCCCCCCCACTTGCAGGTTGCTGTATGGACGCCGGGGCGCTTTTTTGCCCACTGCTCCTTCCCCGCCACTTTCTTCTTCTGCCGCCCCATCGTAGCTGTCCTTCCACTTGTTGCAGCAGCAACGTTGACGTGCTGCTGCTTGCTCTCAAGATCCAGGCCAAATGATGGCGGAGAAAAACGCGTGGGTAGCAGCTGGTTCCCTCCCCCTCCTATGCAAAGGGGAGGGACTGCCCCTGCGTTGAGCAATCAGGCGCCCTGAACATGGACACCTGATGCCTGGGCCACCAATCAGTGGTGCCCGGGCTGCCCGCACGGGGTCTACTACCCCCTGCAATTTTTCGGGCCCATTCTCCAGGAGGAAAAAAGGAGGGGGGGTGCCAACTCCCCCCCCCCCCCCCCTAATTCGGGGGCAGAGGATCCTTCTCTGTGAGTAGATGAGTACAGTGGGGGGAGGGTGGGTAGGTTACATTGCAGCGTTCAAATACTATAGCAGACTTGAGAGACTCTACATTCACACTTTAAGACTCTGATTCAGCAGAACACTTCTGCATCTGGAAAATTCTACGTGTATGTGTACTCACAACTGACATTATTAAAGCTCTGCAAATGCATTTTTACAGTACTTCACTGAATTGGAAGTCTGTATTAAGCAGGGTGCCTCTGGGGGCTTGCCTCCTACCTTTTTGTAGCTCCTCTATCTGCCCACAGCTCTGCAGGGAGAAGCAGGGTGATGGATGGGAAGCTGCTGTGGTGCCCTGTGGGCCTGTTCCTTCATGACACACTCGCATTACCATCCCTCCAGCCTCAAGAACCTTGACTCAGCCTCGAGGTGTTAACCCATCAGTTCTGGGTTCCAGCTGAAACCGTAATTTCTCCAGGTTATCCAGAGTCTCCTGCATAATTGAGTGATATCAGGGCTTCAGAGAACAGCAGGAGTGGAGCCACCTCAGAGCCATGAAGTGAAGAACCTCTCCTGCTGCCCACCTTTTCTGTCATGACTACATCCCTGGCAGAATGTCCCTTTGCCCTAACCCTATGAGTGAAAACCTAAGGGAAGGTGGCAACCCTGTCTTCTATCAGGTCCCCCATCTGCCGCCAGCAGACAGCCTGGCAAGGCCATGGAGAACAGGGGAGGTGTGGTGCTGCTGTGACAATTGCAATATTCAGTGGCAGGGCTTCTTTTCCTCCCCCCTACCAGGCACCTCCATAGGAACATCCTGGAACCACAACTGAAATTCGAGGCTAGGGGTGGATTAATTTTTTTATGAAGTAGAGAAGTGGTGAATTTCGAAGGGGACACTGGGTGAAAACAGAACACTAACTCCACTTTAACACTGCTTTAACATTTCTTATGCATGTTGCAGGGTTGCATAGGGCACCAATACAGCTCTCCAACATGCAAAAGAAATGTTAAAGTGGAGTTAGCATTATGTCTGTTTTCACCCACAGGGTGTTAAGTAGGTTGGAGGGAAATACCCACCTCCTTGCTCCTGGTACTTGTTTCTATGATGTCAGGCTTTTAAACAGTGAAATGGTCATTACAGGTATTTGAGTAAATGGACAGACTTGGCTTTTGTTATTTATTGGAAGGGAAGTTTGAAGAGTTGAAGAGCTGTTTGTTATTTATACGAACATTTTTAACCCGATCCCTCCTGCACAACGGCAGCTCGGGGCGGTGTATAACACAAGTCATAAAATACAATCATAAAATCATCTAAAATACTACAAAAAATATAAAAATGGACATAGTGGTTTCAGTAGCAAGGATAAAACCCTTTCCCACCCCCTATGCACCTCCTCCCCGAAGGCCTGGTGGAACAACCAGGTCTTACAACATCTATGGAAAGAGGGGAGGTCTGGGAACAGACGTGCCTCCAGTGTGTGAAAGGAATAGTAGTAAATGTCTGCAGTTGTTGTTAGTTAGAAAAAACCTCTAGAGGAGAATGGTTTTTTTTTTTCCTTTTTAAGGGAGGCTTTCTAGACTTCCTTTGTGAGACGCATCCTTTTTCAGTCAGGAAATCAAGAGGGGGTCCCATTAATTTTGTTTTTCTAAAACTGCCGTTATCACTTGTCATTTGTTTTTTTTTCCCCAACTAGACTAAGATTATTTTTATTTTTTTTTTATATATATATATATATATATATATAATATATACACATACCCACACCAAAAGTCACCCGGCCGTTGTTAGTAACAGTGGTACCAGACAGCCCGCGCATTCATTGTAAATATGGCCGTGTCATACCCTAATATCTGTTGGTATATGCAATATCCATAAGTTAATGCCTGCTGTATTAGGAATAGTAATTGACTATAGAGCCACCAGATGGCGCTGCTAAGTATATGTATACATGGAAGGGAGATGGGGTTTTGCAGTTGAATTCTTTTGTGTAACCACTCCTTCTTCCCTTCTCTTTTTGTCTCAGTCCCCATTTTTTCTTCTTACTAGTTAGATGTAACTAAGGATCTGTGCCTGGAAAACTTAAGTAAAGTTCTGTTTTTTAAACCTTCAGCTGCATTTGTCCTTACTGATTGCGAATCAGTTATTACTCTAACAATATCGAGGTATGACAAGTCCGGATTTAAAATGAATGTGCAAGCTACTTGGCACTGCGGTGTCCTATGATGGCCAGGCAACTTCCGGTACGGGGGGCACAATTAAATTGCCCCTCCCTCCACCCCCACAAGATTTGAGAGCAGATTGAGAAATCCGCAGAGAGGAGGCATGTCTAAAAGCAAGCTTATACTATATTCTTCTACAGTGGTTAAGCAGGTGTGCGCGAACTATTTAATTCCTTAAACAGTTTTTTTTCTCCCGCTGTAACAATTGCTAATAGCAAATTGATGAAACCTTGTCAGTAAATCTTATCAAAAGAGTTCCACAACTGACAGCCTCTTGTTCTAAGCCATTGGGTCTTTTTCAAAATCTGCTCCAAGTTGCTGATGTTGAACACTTTTCTCTATTTTTAATGGATAACCCCAATTTTGTGTATCTTTTGTGGATTTCTTTAAATACTTTCTGTTGACAATCAATACTCTCCTGAAGCTGTGGGACCATTTCAGAAATCTGACAGTGATCATGTGCTGAATAAAGACTGCAAATCTATGATAGTATCTGAGGTGGAATCTGTCTGGGGTGAAACATTGTTGGCTTTACTGACCATTGTTGTCAATGTTATTTCCTATTTTTCTATAACAACCCTCCCCATATCCCCTCAAAATCACCACTGTAAATGCATTCTCCCCCTAATCAGCACCAGTGAGGCGGAAGTGCTGCCTTGCCCCGAGAAAGGTATTTTAAACCCAAGCTTCTAAGTACAGAGGTTACTGCAGAGAAGGGAGCAGTTGTTTGACTGGCCCCGAGATAGAGGTGCTGCACATTTGCATTTCACCCTGCTTCCAGGTCCTCTGTACTTGCTCCTGACAGCCGCACTGACAGGTTTCCCTCTTTTCACCTTGCTTCACCCTCTTAATATATTCCCCTTGCTGGTTTTCTGGTTCCAGGTTGCATAATTGTAGTGGTTCATAATACTATATATTAACAGCTTAGACTGCAAGGTCTATCTTGTTGAATGCTGCTTTCCAAATTATTCCACACAAGGAGCCCCAATCCTCTGGAGCCTCGATTTTTCTCAGGACGCTAAGGAGAGTGAAGTGCCCATGTCCTCTTGAAATGAATGGAATTCCTAGTCTAAATTTTAGAAGAACAGAAGGGTTGGTTTTAGCTATCTGTTCAAAGAAATATTTTGGAGGAGTGAGAGGAGTCACTATTATTATTATTATTATTATTATTAGCATTTATATAGCACCAGCAATGTACCTGGCACTTTACAAAGAATAAGATAGACACAGTCCCTGCCCGGGGGCTTACAATCTAAAGACAGGGGGAGGGGAGACAGGGAAGGGGAACAGTAAGAGACAAGGGATGCGACATTCATGAGGATGCGAAAGCTCGGGTACATGTTCTTGGCTTGGTTGCAGTCAGTTGAGAGTTTACAGATAGCAGGTGGGGGATAATCCTGGGTGGGAATGATTAGCAGGAGTTAGGAAGGGCGGAGCGAAAGAGGTGGGTTTTGAGGAGGGACTTGAAGGTGTGGAGGGTGGGAGCCAGGCAGATGAGGGCAGGGAGGGAGTTTCAGGTGTGTGGGGCAGCGAGGGAGAAGGGATGAAGGTGGTTGTGGAAACAGGGGAGACGTGGGAGGGTGAGGGAGGGGATGGAGGAGGAGCGGAGGGTTTGAGCAGGGGTTCAGAGGGAGATTAAGGCAGAGAGGTAGGGGGGAGCAAGGTTGTGAAGGACTTTGTAGGTGCAGAATGCACTCAGGAAGAGGGAGCCAGTGGAGAGAGGAGAGGAGAGGCTGCACATGGTCAGAGGGAGGGGCTAGGTGGATGATCCTGGCAGCAGAGTTTTGAACAAAGATAAGGGAAGAAAGGTGAGAGCGGGGAAGGCCAGCGAGGAGGAGGTTACAATAGTCGAGGCGTGAGATGTCTAGGGCATGGATGAGAGTTTTGGCAGAGGAGTCAGACAGAAAAGGACGGATCTTGGCAATGTTGTGGAAGGAGAAGCGGCAGGATTTGACCATGGAGTCAATATAGGGTTTGAAGGTGAGGTGCAAGTCGAAGATGAAGCCCAAGCTGCGGGCTTGGAGAACAGGGAGAATTGAGACCCCGTCAGTGGTAATTGACAGGGAACAAGGAGAGGAAGGATTGGGAGGGAAGATAAGGAGTTCAGTTTTCGCCATGTTCAGTTTGAGTTGGCGTTGAGACATCCAGGCGGAGATATCGGAGAGNTAGCAGAGTTTTGAACAGAGATAAGAGAAGAAAGGTGAGAGTGGGGAAGGCCAGCGAGGAGGAGGTTACAATAGTCGAGGCGTGAGATGACTAGGGCGTGAATGAGAGTTTTGGCAGAGGAGACAGACAGAAAAGGGTGGATCTTGGCAATGTTGTGAAGGGAGAAGCAGCAGGATTTGGCCACCGAGTTAATATAGGGTTTGAAGGTAAGGTGCGAGTCGAAGATTAAGCCCAAGCTGCGGGCTTGGGGGACAGGGAGGAAGGATTGGGAGGGAAGATCAGGAGTTCAGTTTTCGTCATGTTCAGTTTGAGTTGAGACATCCAGGCGGAGATATCAGAGACACATGGTGAAAACGTCCATGTCTCCTATCTTCTGAACTTCAAAACCCTACCTCCTGTACACTCCGTACCCTGAGAGTGTCTTTCTATGTTGATTCATCCTCCTCCTGGGCTACTATCCCCTCTTGGGCCAGAGCTTCACCATCCTCTGCCTGCCATGCCCCATGATGCTCCCCTGCTTATGTAAGCTGCCTATTCTTGAAAATGACCCAGGGATATAGCTAAATTGGAATGGGCTCAGGTGCAAGAAATGGAGAGACACTCCCACACGTCACCATCCTCTCCCCTGCCCACACCCTCCTCTCCTCCTTCCCTCCAGTGCCTCTCCCTCCACTTGCTGCACCTAAGTGCTGCGGCTGTGGCTGCACTGCCTGCCTAGTGCCGCTGCCGATGATACTTGCTTTGTTCTATGACACCCTCTGGTTGGGTTTTATGCTTGCCACATACTGCAGGTGCTTCTGCTCATCTCAGTCTCTGCCTGGTCGCACCACAACAGGAAAGGATTTGTACCCCAGCCCATCAGCTTGGGCCCTGGGACAAATGTCCCTTCTGTCCATATGATAGTTACACCCCTGAAATGACCGCCAGGGTGGCAACTCCACTCTCCTCCCATATGATTGCCGGTAACTGTGTCATGTGCCATGACACAACCACCAATTAGAAGTGAAGAGCAAAAATGACTGCCCTGCCTGCCGTTTTAGAAATACCCTGTTTTGGTGATGACCCCTAAAATTTGAGGAGTGGGATTGGAAATTGAGAAAATTGAGAGGGAAAGTTCTCCTGCCATTAATTCCTCAGTGAGAGCAGCGCACCAAATTGCCATAGCGTGAGCCAAACGAAAATGGAAAAGACAGGGAATATCATTCAGTATGGTTAGATGAGAGCCATGATTTCATGAGTGTTGGACTGGCTTGAGAGTGACCAGTAGTGTCTGAGTGCACAGAGTATTGAGTGATTAAACCTCCTCAGGGTTCTTAATCATGATGATCCACAAATGCAGTTGAAAGTCTTTCTGCATCTCTTACTTCTTTCTTTCACCTTGTAGTCACAAGGCTGGAAGGTACATCAAGGGTCATCTAGTCCAGCCCCCTGCACCACTGCAGGACCTGCCACACCCCAACCATCCGCACAGAGAAATCCCATCAAGAGCTACAAGTAGAGACTGGGACCAACCAGAGCACACACCCATGCCTGAAGTAACCGGAAATAATAGAAAAGTATATTTCATGAGCTTCTGTTCTCTCTGGCATTGGAGAGGTGCAGATTGCAATTTCCTGGAAATTTGTCCACAAACAAATCATTTAGAAGAAGAATGGTCTTGTATCATTCCCCTTCCCAAGTGTTCTTTCCTTGCATGTAGACAGAACCGTGCCAGGGCGTATGTTTTAATATTTATATTGCAGTAGCCCCATGAGGCCTGATCGGGATTGGGTCCTATTGTAGTAGTAACTGTGATAGTGTACAGGAAATGGCAGCCTCTCTTCCAGAGAGCTTTTTGTCTCTGCGCAGATGTGATGTGCATGCTCTGGTTAATTTTTAAATCTCTCATATATGAATTGCCATGAACATTAAAAGAGTGGTGGCTGCTGCAGCTTGAAATCTTGGTTTCAAGCTCCTCTGCCTATATTGGGGTAGGGAACTTTTTTCCTCCAGCAAGCCACTTAGAACTTTAATACAAGTGCGGAGGGCTGGATAGGAGTTGGAGGCAAGGGAGCTCAAACGGTGTTCAGGTGAGGAAAGGAAAAGAATGGTCCAGATCATCATCTGTGCCATGAATCCATCCCTTATCCTTAAGTGCAGCCCTCATCTCAGCTCCCTTTCCCTCAGCTCATTCTTTCAATTCTTGAGAGTAGGGACTAGATCCATGGAACCGGTCATGGAATTAGAAAGGGGACAAATAAAAACCAGTCACAGGCCAGAGGTTCCACACTGCTGATTTATATTTGTGCTGTGTGTTTTGTGAGCGCCAAGCGGAGGAAGGCTGAGTCCTTTTGAGGAGATGCTGCCCCTTCTATAGAAATGCCCATCCTTGTCTGGCCAGTGACCAGACAGACCAATACAAACCGACTTGGGCTGCATTCGCACAAGATGTTAAATCTGCAAAAAAATTTCCCCTACTTTGTGTGTGTGTGTGCGTGTGAGTGAAAATGTTAGGTCACAGGATGCTGTGAGTGTACTGCATGTTTAATTAACTTGGAAACCAAGGTTTAACAATAGTGCTTATTTCCTCATGTGCATTGTTCGCAACATGTGAAGGGATTAATTCTGCTATCAGTCCACCTACATCCTATAGATTCATTTATTTGGGGGACAGGCATATACAGCATCATTGGAATACCTAGCAGCAGCCGCCACAGAAACGTGGTGGCAGTTTTTAAAGTGGGGGAAGAAACATGGGAAAAGGTAAAAGACCACAATTCCAGCCTTTCACACGAAACTGAAAAAGCAGGAAAAAGGTCTCCTGTAAATGCACTGGTGGTGGCAGTCTGAAGTGCATAGAAAGTCAGCTACCTTCAAGCCCTTGTGACTATTGCCCTCTAGTGGCTGGCCTGCAGTTTATTTAAAACCCAATATTGTGGTTGAATTAGCTGAAGAGAGAGAGGTCTGTGTTTTGGGAGCCGAAGTGCCTGAAACTGATCTCGATGGCCTTAAAGCATCACATGCTGTTTACTAGCTTTGGGGCTTGAACAGTGAGACCCTGACGAGGCAACAGGGAAGGTGTGTGAAAAGTCTCTGAGGCTCATGAAGAATCTGGGTTAAAAGCTCAAGTCTGGTTCATCACAGTGGTCTTCCATGTAATCAGCTCCTGGTCGTTTCTTAAATTGTGATAACCGGTAACATTTTCTTCAGTGATCAGATTTGATTCCCAGTCTCCCTTCTGCAGGTTCTTATTGACTGGATTAATGATGTTCTGGTGGAAGAGAGAATCATTGTCAAACAGCTTGAAGAGGACCTCTACGATGGGCAGGTGCTTCAGAAGCTGTTGGGTAAGTTGCTGTGGTCGAGGTGCTCTTTAGGGCTAAACTTGGAGGTTTAAAGAGGCAGCAAGGTGAGTGTAATCTACCAGTGTTGCAGACAGCCAGGCTGGGGAGCAGTTTTCCTGCAAATCCAGGATGCTGACAGCTCGGCAGTCAAGTTCTGCATTAAACTGCTCTTCCTCTCTGTACACGTAACTAGGCAGGTTTTTTAAAAGAATAGAAATGGGAATCTTGGTCTCCTGTGCACGTGTGATTTACATTGGCTTCCAAACCTCAGCTACTCATCCCGGCATCCTAGAGTAGCAAAACTGTAGACTTAAGGAGGTATGCCTTCAATCTAAAGCTGGATGACTTGATTAGAGTATGCAGTTTTGAGTGTATGTTGGCTAGGTGTGTGTTACAAATTAATATAATATAATATAATTTGTTCTTCAAGTCAGAGTAGATCCTCTTTCTAACATAACTCGGAGGCATGTATAACGGCATGTCAATGAGAGTGTCTGTGCCTAAAGATTGCAGAAGTTAGGATGGGTGGAGGTGGGGTTAATGACACCAGTAAGTTAAATATCTAGAGTTCTAGATATCCCTAAGCATCCCTTTATGGCTGCAACTGCAACCAGTCCTCCCCTTCAGCTTCACCCCATAATCCTTTGTGTATGATTACTGTAGGGATCAGTAAAATCAGTATAAAGCACATGATGTAGCTGCCGTTTAAGGGAAATGCTACATGCCTGATAAAGGTGTATCAGGCATGTAGACGCCCAGAGATAGAGACTTGAAAAAATCTGAACCATATCAGACATGAAATTACAATAGGCTCTTGACTACATGGATGTTTGTGACTCTTGTATCGAGAACTACTGTCCAACCACATTTTAAGAGCCAGCTGGAGGGGATGCTGTTGAATGGCATCCGGGGTATCAGTGATGCTATTTCTTTTGCCCTTAGTGACTGCTTGCTAAATTTCTCCCCCGGTGCTATTTTGAAAGGGCCCTGCACTGTTCCAATAGGCATCTGGGAGCCTTGATATTGACTAAAAATAATGGTTTTCTTGTGCAATTTAAACCCCATAAAACACAGCTTGTGGGAATCTCGGTACAGACAGGAGTCTTTAACACAAAGCTGGTCTTCCCATGACTGGTACAGGGAAAGTTTTATTTCATTTATTATTTATTTCAATAATTTATACCCCGCACCCTCCTGTAACCAGCTCGGGGCGGCTTCCAACAATTTGCAAATACATAAAAACATTATAAAACTGTTTAAAACAAACAGCAATATTTAAAACAAGGCCACGGAAGTTAAAACAGTAAAACAGGATGGGGGCGAAACACCATAACCCTAACCCACCCCCAAAGGCCTGGGTGAACAGCCAGGTTTTACAACACCACCGGAATGACAATAGGCTTGGGGCCAGGTGGGCTTCCTCCAGAAGGGAGTTCCAAAGGCGTGGCCCGGCCACCGAGAATGCCCTCTCCATTGTGGCCCCCCGCTTTACGCGGGGAACCTCCAAAAAGGCACCCCCGGCCGACTGCAGGAGCCGCTCTGGGGCACGTAGGACGAGGCAGTGCCTGAGGTACGAGGGGCCCAGACCGTAAAGGCTTTGTAGATAATACCAACACCTTGAACCTGGCTCAGCACGCTATTGGCAGCCAGTGCAGAGTCTGGAGTACAGGTGTAATATGCTCCCGACGGCCCGTCCCTGTAAGGAGACGAGCCGCCACATTCTACACTAGCTGCAGCCTCCGAATCAGGAACAAGGGAAGCCCCCCACGTAGAGCACGTTGCAGTAGTCCAGCCTCGAGGTGACGAAGGCATGGATGAGGGAGGCCAGGTCCGGGCCGGAGACGAACGGACGCAGCCTATGCACCAGATACAACTGGCGGAAGGCAGCCTTAGCGACTGCCTCCACCTGCCGCTCCAGGCGCAGGTCTGCGTCCAATATCACCCCCAGACTCCGGACCTGCTGAGCTATAGGAGGGTGAACTCCCCCAATCAGGGGGGCCACTACCTCCCTCGCTCTTCCCACCAACATCA
>QEPC01008438.1:977823-998536 GCA_003113815.1 Sphenodon punctatus | reverse complement strand
CCCGGCGGAGGTCGTCTACCAAGGCCACCAACGCCATCTCAGTGCCATAGCCGGGGTGGAACCCAGATTGAAAAGGGTCTAGGAAACCGATGCTGTCCAGATGCGCCTGGAGCTGGAGTGCCACTGCCCGCTCAACAACCTTCCCTAAAAAGGGAAGGTTAGGGACAGGTCGGTAGCTGGCGAGCACATCCACATCCAAGGATGGTTTTTTCAACAGGGGGCATACCACAGCCAGCTTTAGGCAGGGCGACAGCCTCCCCTGCTGCAAGGACGTGTTCACTACCCTCGCCAGCACCGTCCCCAGCGTCTCCCTGGAAGCTTTCACTATCCAGGATGGGCACGGATCGAGTTCACAACAGGTGGCCCCCACAAAATATCCACCGCATCAGTTGGCGTCACTTCCTGAAACTCCCCCCACAAAGCTGGACCAGACAGGACCTCCGTCCCCTTGCGCTCTTCCCCTACTGCCCCATATCCAACGTCAAAGTTGGTCTGAATCCGAGCAATCTTGCCTGCGAAGTAGTTGACAAACTCCTCACAGCAGGCCTGGGACAAGTCCCCATCCAGGCGGAGGGAGGCCGGACTAACCAGCCCCCGCACCACCCAGAACAGCTCCGCCAGGCGTGACTTCGCAGACACTATGAGGACAGCAAGGAACTCCTTCCTTGCCATCCTCACAGGCTCAACATAGGACCGCAAATGGGCCCTATGGGGAAGACGGTCGGAGTCAGTTCGAGTCTGACGCCAGCGTCGCTCTAGCATCCTGCCTACAAGCTTCATACACCGCAGCCCCTCAGTGAACCAAGGAGTCCTGCGGTGACGAGACCGAGGCAGAGGGCATCTCGGAGCCACCCTGTCAATGGCTTCCTCCAGCACAATTTGATTGGGAGCATACCCCTCAAGTTTTTTAGATTATGCATTTTAAGGTTTTAAAAAAATCAATACAAAAATATCTCAGCTTCAGTGTTGGGCAAGTGGGCCAAAAATTGGACTATGTCCAACACTGGACTATCGAGAAAATCCACACAGAGTTCTGTCTGTCACAAAATCCACACCATAGAGATGTGGAGTGTGGTAAGAGCTTTACTGTCAGAAAGCAGGTTGTATGCATAGTTGAGCTCCCTTGGTGGAATGTTGCAATGCCAAGTGGCTGGGGACACTGTTTCTGTGATAGAACTTTGCTGCAGTGGCTGCATATAGTTTTCTGGGCCTGATTCAGGGTGTTGGTTTTGACCTATAAAGCCCTAAACGGCTTCGGCCCCGCCTACCCATGGGACCGCCACATTCCTCGGGCCCTGGAGCGGCCCCTGCAGTCAGCCGGGGGCACCTTCTTGGAGGTATCCCTGGGGGGCGGGTGACTCTGGAGAGGGTGTTCTAGGTGGCTGCACCTAGGCTGTGGAACTCTCTTTCAGCAGAGGCCCGGTTGGCTCCGGACCTCGCTTCCTTTCGACAAAGATGCAAGACCTGGCTGTTCCGCCAGGCATCTGGTGAGGGTAATGGGTGCATGGGAAGGGTTGATTATTCACCCCAGTTTTAGCTGAATTTTAATGTATTGTTTTAAGCTATTTTTATTGGTGTATTTTTGTATTTGTGTTTTTATTGTTAGCTGCCTCGAGCTGCTGGGAGCAGAAGAGGCGGGATATAAATATTATAATAAATAAACTTTGAAATGAAGACTAGAAAGACAAGTGTTCTAATCTGAATTACTAGAAAAGCTAATATGTGCGATTCCTTTAATCTTTCTTAAGATTGCTTTTTTAAAAGCCCCTTCCTATCGCAGATTTTATCAAATGATGTCCAGAATTTTGACTGTCTCTCATTTCTAGTCCAGTGGTTGAGGTATTTTAAGAGTGTTTGCAGACATATGGGTGGCTGTGAATCTCCACCCTCATTCAACAAATCATTCTGCCACCAGTAGGCTACAGTTGTTGGCACAGGTTTCAAGGAGAACCCAGACCCTCCTTGAAACCTGTGCCCCCTGTACAGACTCTCTCTCTGCTGGGCTGCTCTGCCATTTCCAGCCAGAACAAGCTTCTACTCTTCCTCATGCCTCATCTAACAAGTTTTACTTTTTTTGTTTTTTCCTTTTTGAATGCAGAGAAACTGGCCGACCGTAAACTGAACGTGGCAGAAGTGACGCAGTCCGAAATCGGTCAGAAACAAAAGCTGCAGACGGTTCTGGAAGCTGTCCATGATTTACTTAGACCTCATGGCTGGACTATCAAGTGGAATGTTGACTGTAGGTGCCCATCAGCAAAGGGTCTATTTCTGAGCTGGGCAGTTTTGAAGTGCAAGTAGTTGTTCCTTGTTTGTGGTGTTGGTTTCAGTTATCCAGCACTTTACTAGTAACTGTTAACTTATTTTGTTTACATCTTAAATTCTATGCGTTGGCATATCATACATATCACATTAGGAGGTGCTATTTGCTTACTTTTAGAACCTTTAGTAAAGTACCTTCAAAAATGGATTGAGGAATATTGCTCTAAGACCACCACTGGATTTCTTATTTCTCTTGTTCTTTTCCTGTGTGAAGATATGGCTTTGTGGTTGGGACAATGGACTACAGACTTGTTTGCACAAACTGGTGATAACAGGCAATAGCTCCTTTACCTTGCTGCACTCTGACAGTTGTCCACAGGAGCAGTGGGGGTTTTAGTGATGCAAAAGGGGTGATTATTACCTCTTAAAAAGCTGAACAGTCTTGGCATAGGGGTGATTAACTCTCAACTGTGCTGATCTGAGCAGAAGTAAGGGTGGGGCTTACAGCCCTGAAGCCATTTGTCTTGATTAAGGACCTCTAATCACTTGCTGGGGTTTGATTCCTGCCTCTACTACAAATTTACATGATCCTGAGAAATCACTTCTCTCTGTGCATCAGCTTCCATCTCTGTGATGTGGGGAGTGAAGTTGTTTAACATTCACCCACTGATATGGGTGCTCCAAGACTTAACCCAGAGCTAGTGTGGGTTGGCGACTAGCATGCTGGATCTCGGTACAGGGAAACCTGGCTTCAAAACCGAGGCCTGCTGGGGGATGTTGGACAAGTTGCTCTGTCTGCTTCAATTCCGGATGTGTGCTGGGAAGGGTTCACTGCAAACCCCTCTCACTCTAATCCCCTCATGCTCAGTGCACACGGGGTGATCTGGCCTAGTCGTTCTCAAGCTTGAGGGATATAAACAACCAGTTCCTTAAAATGCTTTTGTGCTTAATTTAGGAGGGCTGTACAAGCAAATGACTTTTCCAGACTACTATAATTTGTCTCAAGTATTATGTGTGTGTGTTTTTCTTCTCAAGCAATCCATGGCAAGAATCTAGTTTCCATCCTGCACCTTCTCGTAGCCTTGGCCATGCATTTCCGGGCTCCCATCAGACTTCCTGAGCATGTGTCTGTTCAAGTGGTGGTTGTAAGGGTGAGTATGAATTCAGATTTTTATCTTGTGATATTTGCCAACCCTCTTCCCAATTTCTCTGTTTGCAAATTTGGATCCCTTTGTCACACTTTGCCTTGGCTGTGTAGCTAGTCCTGCCCTAAGAAGCTAACAGTCTCTTACAGTGTCTTTGTGGAAGCATCAAAAGCAGGCATGGAAAACCTTTGTCCTCTTGGGAGGGCATTTAAAAATTGGAATAAGCTCCAATGGTTGCATAGAAGTTAGTGCCTTGGGAGCTTAAAGGGCTTGCAAAGGAAGAGGAAGGTCCACATCATGGAAGTGTTGTGCCATGGCTCTGTCCTATGTCCTTGTGCGTGTGCCCTTATCTCTGTTCACTGACCCTAAGCTCAGTTTTCAGCACTTGACCGTTGGAACTGGAAAGGGGCCACTCCAAAAGTAGCCATGGGCCATGTTTAGTCCCTGGGTCCAAGGTTCTCCAACCCTTATCTAAAATATATTATCATTATTATTATTATTATTTTGAATTTATACTCCCTTTTCCTAAAAGGCTCTGGGCAGCTTACAGCAACATATAAATACCAATGTATAAACTCACAAATTTAATTTTTGGAGTGCCACTCCTTCATTCTGGAGATTCTTGTCCCATGCCCATCTCCCTGTTTCTAACCCGTAAGGTTCAGATAGGCCGAGTGCTAGGGGTTTGAGAGCTAAACTGAGGTGTGCACAGTGGTGACAGCTCCTATATCCCTTGTGAACTGCTGCTCCCGTCGTCAGCATGCTGACCAGGGTGGATCCTGGCACTAATTGAACAATGGGATCGAACTCACACTTTCCATTGTGCAGATTACATTGTGCTGAGCACTGTCTTCTCCCTGCCCCATTTGTAACCACATGGAGGCTGCAGGGCCGACAGAGTCCCTGGTCTCCACATTGGTGAGACTACCATGCACCTGACTTAACTGAGGTAGGAGTGATGTGGCGACTCCTCCAGCTGAGCTCAGACACCTGTATCACCAGTGTTCTTATCAGTCATGTTCTTGTGCCCTCCACCTGCCCCCGAACCCCATTTTGAGAACTAGATCTAGTAATGCATTTCTAAACCTCATCAGAGCCTCCAGTTGCTACTGTAACACAGAATGATAGTACATAATAACATTGTCTTGAGAGAGAATTAAATCTACAGGTGGTGGGTTTTTTTAGCAATGTATATTTTCTAGCTTGAAAGAGCCCCTCTAATCTGGGAGAGGGGTAGGGCTTGGCATGTTTTCTTTGAAATGCCTATTCCCTTACCAGTAGTCAGTGAACCAATCTAAGTTTTTGTCTTTTGTGTCCCCTTGGTTCTGCCCTTTGATATTTTTCCTGTGACCCATTCCATTTCTTAGTAGAGAGAGATTTATATCAAGCCTTTATCCTGCCTTTTTTGGCAAGGCGGGTGGGGGATGGGACTAAAAAGGAAATGTCTATTACGGTCCACAAAAAGAATTCCTCTATTCCAGGACATTCTCCTCCTTGCTTTTGTATAATTAATTTTCCATGTTAACTGGAAATATAGGCCGCTTTTAGACGAGCTGGTCACTGTCGCGCGACATTTCGAAATCCCGCAACGCGGGATTACACAAGACACCCGACGGGGATCAAGCGCATGAAAGGCGGTCGCGCATTCTTTGCTGACCTCTCATTAAATACCTCACAATCGAGGTATATAATTCGCAGTCGGCAAAGAATGCACGACTGCCTTTCATGCGCTTGATCCCCGCCGGTCGTCTCGTGTAATATCGCGCGAGCGGATCGCGCGATGGCGACCCGTTCATCTAAAAGTGGCCATAGTTTTCCCATGGCCAATGAAGACCGAACAACCCTAAATGGAATCTGACCTGAGTTCTTTCAACCACCATAGCACCACTCAGCCAAGGTCTCCCGGCTGGCTGTTCTCTTCACATCCCACCTTCCGTTTTTAGTTTGGTTGTAATGCACAGTGCAAAATCACTTTGTGTGATCACTAATAGGATTCCTTTCTTTGGGAGTGAGAAAACAGAATGCAGCCCTGGGTCTTCAAATTTAAAATGTGTCTCCCTTACCTGTGTGGGGTGCCTGGTAGAAGGCAAGTCCTTTATTTATTACAAAGCTGAAATGCATGGAGGAATTCAGATTTTATTTTAATTCCCAGCATTTGAAACCCTGTTTGGAAGTTGACCTCCTGCAATGTAAAGTGTAGTAGGCTTGCTAAAAAGGAGAATGGCAAGTCCCATAAAGCATGGGATTGTGTGTCAGGAAGCCTGGCTTGCGCTCCTGGGTCTAATTTTGTGTCATTTTAGACCAGTCATATTGGAGCTGCTTTTACAGTTGCTGATGCTGAGTGCCCTGGATAATAAGTCCCTTGAATTTGGATTCTTCACTTTCTCCATCAGTAATATACCCCACTGATGAAGCACTTCATTATATAGGGATGCAAAGCATTATGCTGCTAAATGTCATTATTCACAAAGAATATCCTAGGTGGTCACATTGTGCTAGGTTGTGTGTAGGTGCATTCATTTTCTGTTTCTGACTCCAAATGTAATTTTGATAACTGCACTGCAGGTTAGAGTGAGTAAACGAAGTCCTTGAAAGATACACAATTGCTACAATCTCTTTAAATCCTAGATTTGGATGTGAGACAATCAGTAGGTGAAAGGCTAATATTTTTCTGTGCTTTCTGAAGTCTGCCTTTCATTTAAAGCTGTGGACACCTTGGATTGGCTAAATTGTACACTTGTCGGAGGAGTCTGGATCAAATGCCTCTCTGTCTTTGCACAGGCTGTGCAGCATGCAATCAGAACCCACGCTCATGTTTCATAGAGGTCTTGTTGCTTCACCTCCAGATGTGGGAAGACCTTTGATATTTGTCCCATGTGTAACAAGAAATGTATTTCATGTAACAATAGAGAAAAATAGTCCAGCATAAACGTGCACTGGCTGCTGAAAACCTTGTTAGTGAAAGAGATCACTGGGTAGCACTGTTTTAAACTACCTGACAAGATAAGCCACTTCTTGAAATTAACCAGGGAGCATAGGCAGCTTCAGAATTGTGTGGCCCTGTGCAAAGGCAAACCTGCAAACAGTGCTGGGTCAGGGCAGGGCCTGATTTTATTTGCACTTGTTGCACATGTGTGTCAGGGGGATCCTTTAAAGCTACATCTAATGCCAGAAATCATGTGTCTAGCACAAGAATGTAACTTTCTGAGATAGGCATGAAGACCCTTCCTCATGGAGAGCTGTGGCTAGTGTGCTTTTTTAAACAATCCTATAGGCAGCTGCCTTTTGTCCACTCCTTGATGAGTTAGTAGGTGTACGGTTGACCCAACAGACAGCTTTAATATTTGTGGCTCCACTATGCTACCCTACCAAAACCAGCCAGTCTTTATCATGTACCTCTGTGTGTTGAACTGAAATATGCTTTATTCTCCTCAGTTTTTAACTTCCTGGTTTCTAGCTATTAGTAATAAATATTTTAAATCAAGAAATGTCCAAAGAGCATTTCCATCAGAGTCAAGGAGAAGCACTGGCCTGCGTTTCTCCTTTTATAAAGAAAAGGGGATTGGCCTTTAGCCATCCTGCTAATTCTTACTTTCTGGTGGATTTATCCATTTTTCAGCTGTTAGTTCCTGTCTTTGACTTATCTAGTAATTTGAGGTGACCTGGTAACTCCAGGAATCCATTTTGGAAGCGGAGATGAGGCGTGATGGGCAGGAAAACTAGGCTGTGATTGCTTAGCACTCAACAGGATGTTGGTGTGCTGTCAAACTGCCTTGCTTTTCCATCCTCGGCGGGGTTCCTGCTTGTTTCACCACACACTAATCCTTTGTTTCCTTCCTCCTCTCCCCCTTGAGAAGATCAAAATTCAATGTATCTGTGACGTAGTTTTGATGCATTCATAAGATCCTATGGGCCAGATGCCTTAGGTGGAACATAGGCCCCTGTAAAGGAGATATGACTGCAAAATAGGAGATTGCAGCATCCATGTCACTCCAGGTCAGGGTTTCCTTCAAATAACATGTGTGTGTGTGTGTGTGTGTGTGTGTGTGTGAATAAGGGATGAGATAAAAACAAGAGAGCTTGCAGGTTCTTGTACTCTTGTTCTGACTTCTTTTAGGTGGTGGTCTGCATCCTCCTTTTTTGTGTGCATCTTTGGCCTGAATAAATAGGGGTATCTTTAGACATAACGCTGTTCAGTGTTCTGTAACAGTGTCCTACCGTTGCAGTGTTTAGACATACCGTCAACACAGTGTTCACCCCAAACACTGATTAAACTGTCAAGACCTGGCAGCACTCACTTCCAGTGTTTGGGGTGAACGCTATGTTGGAGTTGTGCAAGAAAAGTTTGAGCCTTGTGGTTATCTTGGATGCCAGGACTAGCAGTAGACTTGAAGGGCCAGTCCTATTTAATAATAGGACTAAAATAATTTCTCATTCTTTAAGATGCTTTTAATCCATTAATTTCACAGGGATATTTACAAAGTAGTGTGTTTCATCTAATAGTGTTCCTGTGAGTTAGGGAGGTGCCTGGATCCCTGTCCTCCTATTTCCCCGTCTTCTACAGGGACAATCTCTTAATTCTGCAGTGTACCACCTAGATAATTGAGTGATGGGCACATTGGAGATAGATCAAGCAAGCAGTATCACTGGCTCTCTGAGACAGAAAACAATGAAGTTGCATGACCCATTTACAGCAATGAACCCCGTCCCAAGGCTTCAAGGTTATGTTCAAAACATAGCTTTGTCCTACATGCGGCATAGGGCTATGTTTTTAACAGTGTCAAGGGAAGAACCCGTTTACCAAGGCCTCCCAGCGTATTGTCTTTCTATAGTATAGAGGAGAGCTTAGCTACATAGAAAATAATAGGCCTTTCCTTTTTAAATAACCCCCCTCCTCCCCTCAGTGAATATGCTGCTCTGGAGAGTGAGGGACTGACTCATAGCCCCAGGTTGATTTTTTAAGCCATGTAAGCATCCTTCACATAACCGATAGCTCTGCCTGCATACCTCAACCCTGACTTGTAGCAGCAATCCTTGTTATTTCAGCCAGAGAACTCTCCAGAGACTGAGACTGCCAATTGGGTCAAATCGCTTGTTGACTTTGTGTCATGAACAAATATCCACAGGGGATTAGGATGGGGATGGCAAACTCTAATTTGTGATCCAGGCAGAATTTGGACTGTGATTTCCAGAGGGGAACTGCTAGAGCGTTTTCAGACTGTGACTATGTTACATCTCCCCATAACATTCATTGTGCTGTCAATCTAGTAAATGCCACTGCTGCTTGCTTAGGCTTCCCACCAGTTTATAAAGAAGCATTGCCTAAAAAGCACAGAAGAAATGAACGTTCAGACAAAATGAATCGGTTGAATTTGTTTGTGTGATGTGAATTTGGTGGCCAGATTCAAAACTATTTATTTGCAAGATTCATCATTTTGTTTATTAGGTTATTTGATACTTGGTTCACTTTGTTTGGTATTTTATTTGATACTTTGTGTCTGGCATGTTTTTCTGAATGTTTGAAGTTGAATTTGAATTTAATAGGCCATCTGTGTGACATAATGCAGGAAAAAGTACTTTTTGGTGACTGAATATTGAAGTGTATAAAATAAACTTGGTAATCATTTGAAATGCTAAATAAACAAAAAAAGAAGTTATGAAAATAGCTCTTTGTTTCTGGAGACAAATATCCAAATTTTAGTTGCACATTCATTTTGACTCTACTTTGAAGTTTTATACTGAACGCATCATTATTTTAATCTCCTTTTGGCATCCCCTTGAACTGTCCCTTCCTCCCAGTTTCTGACTTTATGCCTTGTTTTCCAGAAGCGGGAAGGCCTACTCCAGACGGCCCATGTTTCGGAGGAGCTCACCACCACAACAGAGTAAGCAGGCAATCCTTATCTACCTCCTAGCGAGTGTGCATGAAGGGAGTGTTCTTTGTAGGTCTTTACTGGGGGCAGAAGGAGAGCTCAAAAAACCCCATTTACCAAATTAACCAGCCCTCTGAAACCATTAGCTCTATGCTTTTTAATCCAGACATAATTGGAAATTTCTTCTGAAGGAGGAATATTTCTTTTCCTACACTATCTGGATTATTAGAGGCAGAATTACCCTTCAGTAATGTATGGAAATATTTGCTGTCTCCCTCACCTCACCATATTTAAACTGTTTGTCCATGATTATCAGAATACTCAGCAAACAGGCCAGTCTGGGTTAGCAAATGGCAAGACTGTTTTTTGAGGTAGTCTTAAATGACTTGGTTTACTTGTGGGTATGCAGCAGGGATCAGCAGCGTCCCCGAATTGCCTGCATAAGCCCAACAGAGTATTTGTTCCAACCTCTTATATCAAGCTAATTAGTAAAGCTCTTCTTAAAGGAAAAGGCTAGAAACCGAGTCTGGTTAATACTGAAAGCTGAGATTCTTCTCCACAGGGCCCAAAGGCAATTCTTGTTAACAAGGGTCAGACATTGAGCCCCCTCTGGCTTCTGAGTGCTTTGTCTCCCAGCAGGGCTAGATCATTTTGTAGATGAAGGGAGTATCGTGTGGCTTACTCCATGAGGGCTTATCTGATGTAACCTTTCAAAGATGAGGTCATGCCTGATCTTTGGGGACACTTAAATATTCTCTAGTACTTTTCAGAGGCCTAGAGGATCAGCATAATATCCTGGACTAAAATTCCTGTCCTCCATTTACTGCTGTTGTGCAGTGTTCTCCACCTTAAAAAGTGCCTACATTTCAGTGATGGAGCATGACGTTTTTAGTAAAGTGGTTTATAGCCCAGGCCCTAGAATTGCTTTTGTTTTTCTCTCCACTTATTATTTATATCTACACAAACATACTTGTCTACAGCTGAAGAGCCCTGATCAGTCAGTAAGTAAATTTCTGCAGAAAGAATAGGTAAAAACTATTTTCTTTACATTATCAATTTTCTTTAAAATGCTGTAGGCTTTCTTTGGAAAATATAATAAAACCTGCTTTTAAATGAAAGGTGTTTTTCACTGAAAATGAACACTTGGGGTTTTTATTTTGTGCAAAATGTTCCTTTTTGTCAGAATTGTGATGCATAATTTTCTACTCACTCAAGCTATTCAAAATTATTATTATAAAATCTCCATGGAAATATCTTTGGCCTTATAAACAGCTGCGCCAGTACAAAACGTCCACTATATTTGTCACCACTCTTCCCTATGCATGTGCTCATATATACATAAACAAGATGATTAACTTGTATAAACTGGCATAGCCTCATTGACTTCATCAACTATATAATGGCATATAATTTTACAATATAGAATGGTAGGGTTGGAAGTTACCTTACGGATCACCTATTTCAACCCCTGTTCCAAGGCAAGATTTGCAGACAGATTCTCCTCCAGGATAAATATATATTTGTGTGTGTATACATATATATACATTATGATAAGTTAGAAAAAAAGCAATGATTACTGTGTACGTATAATTAATTCTATATTTTAACTTATAAAGTTTTTTTTCTGTGCAATATAAGCTAACATTCAGTTCAGCTTTATTGAGCACTAGTTTCTGCCATGACTCAGACATAAAAATTAAAACCCCATAAATTACGTGCATGCAAGTGTAATTCTACATAAGCAGGCGTATCCTAAATGGGAACAAAGAATAACATAAATACATAGCTAGATCTGGCAGATCCAAAATTCCTTCAGTTTAAAACCTATTGACTTTGGATCAATAGTCAATAACAATTTTAACACCCGCCCAAAAAACTCTCACCTGAAAACCAGCTTCAAAAGAATGCCATATTGTGTGATCTAAGGCCCATTTTACATGGATGGCACCCATGCATGAACACCCTGGGTGTCGCCCATTTAAATCCACGCTCCCATGCACACACGTCCCAAAAATCAGAGGTGTCACCATGTGTAGGGATGCGTGGGGAGTGGGTTTGCACCCGTCTACACCCCCCCCAATGAAGTGGACATGGACCGCCCTCCCCCCCCCCCCGCCCCCGTGCCATGGCCTGTATAAAAGGGGCCTAAATTACAAGATTAGAAATTAGGATAGGATTTAGATAATCTAAGTAAAATGGTCACTCTTATTTTCCCTTCTGATTGCCTCCACTTGTAAGGCAAAAAGTGCAAAGTTTGCAACAATATTATACTCTTTTGGGGAAAATAACCAAATAAGCTTTTCACGCTTAGTTTAGTGTCTAAGGTTCAGTTGGTCAACAGGTAGGTATGTTGCCCTAATCTGGTTGAACCGGGGACAGTCAAACACATAGCGTATGATATCCTCAGGTACCCCAGCTCCACGTGCACGTATTCTCAAATCCCTAGGGGTATGGTTGCTCCTGCCTTCCAAAATGGCCGAGGGCACTTGTTCCATTTGGAACCTACACAGAGCCATTACCAATTTATGATTGAATTAATGGACAAATATTTTTCAGTTCCTGGATCTAATTTCCATAAATTGTAAAACGGCACCACGTGCCGGGATGCAGCAGAATCATCTTCCCCGGAAATGTCAGAGAGTCTTTGTAAAACCAGAGCCCTCTCTGCTGGAGTAAAAAAGTCTGCAATTTTCGGTGACATAATAGCTTAGGCCAATCGGCTTAAACGTACACATCATAAACTTTAACCAGGATGATTGTTTAACACTAGGATAATTGGTGTCCTCTATGTAGCACATTTTAGGGTATCTTAGAGGAGAATAAGATAACATTTTAAACCAATACCCCCAAAGCCTTGACGTTACTTTAGTTGTCAAGTTATCCAATCCAGTTTCAAGCCTCAAGAAGGCTTCTGGCATGGAGAAGGGGAGCCCAAGGAGGCCCTGCAAAAATTTATTTTGGGGGATGTCAATATTGTCATCCATGGCAAAGCCTGATATTTCAGCGCCATAGAAAATTTGGGAGACCACTTTAGCTTAGAACACTTGTAAAGTGACCAACACTGATTTCCTTGCATAACTGTCTTGAAACTTCTTTATGTTGGTGGCTGATTGCATAGCTCTGGTCTTGGTTGCTTGGATATGATCTTTCAAAGTTACTGACGGTGATAACAGTAACCCCAGGTACTTAAAGTCTTTCACCTCTTCTAGTCTATGGTTAGCCATATGCCAGGGATATTTCCTAGTGTGGCTGCCCCAAAAAGTAATTTTAGTCTTAGCCTGCCTTTTCAGATGACACAAATGGGTTCTTATAAGTGCTTGAGATGATACTGGGTGTTATAAATGCTGGGGTTTTGTAATGTGTGAACACACTATTCCTCTTTTATACAGGGAGATCTCACAGCCTTGTAAGACCCACCAGATGTGACTCTTACAAGGCTGTGAGATCTCACTGCATGAAAGGAGAATAGTGCATTCACACATTACAAAACTCCAGCATTTATAACACGAGGTATCATCTCGAGCACTTATAAGAACCCATTTTTGTTATCTGTAAAAGTGGCCTAAGTTTACGTGGCGCTTGTTCTTAACACACACTTGTGAAAACTTTGTAAGAGCTCTGTGCATGCCTATCAGAATCCTAATAAGCTAACATTTATTAATTCATCCTTTTACGTAAATAAGTAGTGAGTCTGCTTGTCATAAAACATTCTGAACCATGCCTGTCACTGGCATTAGAGGAATAATCATGGATTAAAATGGTCCATCTGCTGCTCCTCCTTTTGCATGTTGGCCCTCATTCTGGGTTTTTTTTAAACGAGCGCTGTGGGAGGGGGTGTCCATGACCACTGAGTGGTGTGGCTGTGGGGAGCCCACGTATGCAATGTGCGTGGGGAGCGCTTCATATAAGCGTCTCCCAGCATGGCTGCCCCATCCATGGAGGCGGCCACCCTAGCCCACAAGGGGCACTCAGGATTTTTCAGGACTTCTCTGTGCATGGCCATGAGTGGCCACAGTGTGAGTCACGGGAGTGTGTCTCCCCACACACCACCGCCATACGAGCAGCTGGACATGTGGATGTGTCTTGTTTAAAAACGCCCTCTGTGGGGTGCTCTCTGCTACTGAAGTTACTGGATCAGGCCCACGAAGAGATGGGGTTCTTTTACAATTCATTTATTTGGGGTCTAACTGAACCTTTTTTAACATTCTGATTTGCAGGATGATGATGGGAAGATTTGGTAAGTAACGCTATTTTCGCTTGGAAACTCTCCCTGTATACTTTATCAGTGCATTTCAAAGATTTCAGGACAATGGTTAAAACAGGTCCACATTAGTGGGGAAGCTTGAGTCTCTTTGGTGACTTCTATCTGAAGCACAAAAGAAGGGAATGGGAAAGCTAAGGGCGTGTTCTCATGAGCTTTTTGAGGGGAGTATGAAGTAGAGTTTAAATGAAGAGGACAGTTCCTCCTCCAGGGGGGAGTACAGGAGCATCATTCTCTTTGTCCAGAAATGGTCAGTACTTCCTCATCTTGTGGTTTTTCAAAAAGCATTTCTGGGTGAAAATAAATGAGACAGGGGCAAGCCAGATCCCCTGGTCGCCCCAGGGAGGGACCACAGCAGCTACTTCACTCTGCCAAAGAGCCATCCACATGGGACAGGTCTCCCGGACCCCTGCTGCTCAGCAGGTTCAGGCCCCCCAGGAGGAGCTGATCTGGGGTCCTGGAAGAGCGTGCTCTGGGCCCCACTGAACAGCTGTTTGGCCCAATCACTTACCTGGGTTAGTGCGCTTCTCAGGTCCCCCAACCCCCGATCAGCTGTTTGGCAGCCGGGGTGAGCGTACTCATCTGAGCCTGATCCTCTGGCTTTGCCTTGCGGCTGGGCTAAACAGGGCCTAACAAATGGGAGGGCGCACTTTAGCCAGGATTGATTAGCCCAGCTGGATGAGCCTTTCCCTGCACTGCATCACCAACCTCCAGACAACATGCACCCTGGCCCCGAGGCAGAAGTGGGCCAATATCCGATGACCACCAAACTGACAGGCATATGACTCATGGGCTACTGTCTCCTTTATTTTCACTCAGGTTGTCTTTTTACAAGCCTGAAACAGCCTCATTTCTTTGCCTTTTTCAGAGACTACAAGAAAAGAAACTAGCGCAGGGGAGTTTAGACGCTCCCCCCACTACTACCAGAAGTCGGCTGGCTGCCATTTGAAATAGCGGTCGCTGCAAATTAGCGCTTCTTGGAAATGCTGCTTTGTAAAGGCCACATAATTGAGGTTTTACAAGGCTGCATCTCCAAAAAGCACCAGTTTGCTGGCGGCTGCTGTTTCAAATGTTGGCCGCCCAACTTCCAGTAGCAGCTGGGGGAGCGCAAAAACTCCCCTGCGCTAGTTTCTTTTCTTGCAGACTCTGAAAACCATGAGAAATGAGGCTGCTTCAGGCTTGTGTAAAAACAGCCTCGGTCTCACTGACTGCTTATTTGAGCACCCCCTGCTGGCAGTTCTTTGCAAGTTCCCAAGCAGGGAGTGGAGGGAAAGGGAAGAGCTATTTTAACCCTTGGTTCCCTCTGCTCATAAGAACAGAAACAGTGGATGGTTGTTACTCCAGAGTAACTACGTGAACCGGAGGGAACAAGCCCTAAAAGAGCCAGGACTTCCAGTCTTTACATTATGATCAGTGATCACTATACATTCTGATCACTACGCAATATGCTACACATTATTTATTTACAACTAATCCCACCAGTTCTTGCGTGATTTGACATTTATTTAGACATCTATATTAGTGACCCAGTTCTTGTTTAGAGTCCATTGTATGGATTTCTGAAACAAGTTTTAAAGAAACCATCAGATTGTGTTTCCACAAATAGCTTTCTGTAGAATTGCTTTTTCTGAAACCGCTCTTGTCTCTCTCTCAACCCAGAACGAGACGCTTTCGACACACTTTTTGACCATGCACCGGATAAGCTCAGTGTAGTAAAAAAGGTAAAATTATTTTTCTAATTTTATTTTTCGGTCAGTAGTGGGCTTTTTTCTTTTAAACAGCAAAAGTTCCAGAAAGTCTGGAAATCAAAAAATGTGCATCTAAAATCATACAGATTTCAAAGCAAAATCACTGCTAACCTTTCTCTGTAGCTGATGTAGAACCCATTGAAGTCAGCTACAAGATCCTCATTCATTTCAGTGGCTCAAGTCCCATTGATTCCAGTGAGACTTTCTCATACGCAAATGTGTTTAGGATTGGGGCCATTTTCCTTTGGATGATGGCTTCATTATTTTCATTCATGTTTGGTAAATGTGGGGTAAATTACAACTTGAAAACTTTTTGTCTTAATTTTGCCTACAACCTTAAAAAAATGTTTTTTTTATAACTATCAACTTGAAATCATCCTCCTCTCCAAACAAACGCACAAAATCCTCAACAGTTCGCTACTGTTATAACACAAGAAGAGTTTTAATACCACCACCATAGCTCCAGCTCATTTTACTTATATTATTTATTATATTATTTATTAGATAGTGTTCTGATGTAGTCACTTGGTTTTTCTTGTTTTGGGGTGGCATCTTTCTCCCAAAGAGTAAAATGGGAAAGAAACATTTGTGAAAATGGGAACATGTGATTAACTCCCCAAAATTAGCCCAGGACTCAGGGCAAGTAAACCGATTTGAAAGTACTTGATTGTAATTCAAATTGATAGTGTACATGTAATCTAAATTTTGGAAACTGTTGGTGTTCTCTTTAAAAGTAACTTAGCATGTGGGTAGATTACTATGATAAATCAAGGTATGGACTTGGGGCAAAAAGTTCTCAGCTAAACTATGATCTGTGCAGGGGTGCCAGCAGAATTTACTTTAGAGAAGGGCGGGGAGTGGCTTGGAAAGGGGCTTGGCCATGTCAAAAAGGGAAAGGAGAGCCGTTTCATACCTGCCCCCCTTTCAGATGTGGCCAATCCCCCACTGGAAGAGCTTGGAAGGGATGGGAGCTGGATGTGTATATGCAATTGCACCCTAGGATCCATGCTGTGTAGTTCTTTATTATTGCTGAAGCCAGAAAGGCCATAACAATTGAAATACAAAAGATAACATCAATAACCTCCAAAAATAAAGCATGAATATATAAAGTTAAAATTAGATTAAACATCTTGATCTCCTTTACAGTTAAAGGAGGCTTTCACAGCAAAAAATGCTACTGTTTTAGTTACTGTAGGGTTCCTACCACTTATGGCATAGGTCAGTGTAAATTTAATTCGCCAATTCTGTGTGCCATATCAAATTATTTAAATATACTTTACGAATATCATCATATAGGGGGCAGTCAAACAAATAATGAGGCAAATTCTCTATAACTCCCGTCCCACAAATACAGTTTTTAAGAGCAATAGGAATTTTTACATATCTACCTTGCAAATATTCTGATTTCATAACTTGGAATCTTAATTTAATAAAAGTATTCCTTAAATAGACATCCTTCAAGTCATTCAAATAGTTCTCATAGCCAAAACTTATTTTATAATATTTCAAAAATGGGGAAAATTTTGAAGAACCAATTGCGCCTATGTCATTCGGCATAGCCACATCCATTAGACGCTGCTTGCACAAATTCTTTGCAGCTTGAATATCCATCTTTAGAAGGGCTTCTATATCGAACCCATGCTGTATCAACACAGATCTTATTTTAGCCAGCCAAAAACCCTTGTAAATGTGTAATAATCTTTTTTGTTCTATCAAACAAAATTTAATTAGTGAAGAATCCACCTGACTAATTTTAAAATAATAAATATAGCATACATAGCGTAATCCTAGCCTGAATGGGGATACTTCCTAGTTCGCTTCTCATGCCTGCGGCAGGGGTCACCAAAGGGAGTGACAAGAGGGATCTTCAAAACATATTTTGCACCACAACTAGCAAAATAGCTGTTCACGCCTATAGTCCTAATCCTACTAGGTTATCATAATGTTCCCTTTTTGGTTTTGGAAATCTGTGAAGAAATGCGTTCATGCTGTTTTGTGGTAAAAGTTGTAATTTATACCACTAAATCTTTTTATTTTCATATTTTATGCATGGGCAAATTGTGACGATTCTCAAAAAAAAAAAAAGAAGCAGCACATCTAGGCAGTGGATATATTTTTTCCTTCTTCTCTAGCCTCATTGATCCTTTTGTCACTTTCCTTTACAGTCTCTGATTACTTTTGTGAACAAACATCTCAACAAACTGAATTTGGAAGTGACAGAATTAGAAACACAGGTAGGAGCTTTGCATGTCAACACAAAACTCCATTGTGTTAGATTTGAGACTGGGTCTTACACGTTACCAGTAAACCTTCTTAACGTATGTTGGTAGTCTAAATTCCCTTTTTAGGGAAGGTTATTGAATGGGTGGTGGCTCAGCAGCTTCAGGGGCATCTGGACCGGGTCGGTTTTCTCGATCCTTCACAGTCTGGTTTTTGTCCTGGGTATGGCACAGAAACTGCGCTTGTGGCTTTGGTCGATGACCTACGCCGTGAATTGGATCAGGGCAGATTGTCTATTCTGATTTTATTAGATCTGTCAGCTGCATTTGATACCGTTGACCGTGAGATGTTGGTGGCTCGACTACGGGACCGTGCCAGGGTTGATAGAATTGTTCTTGAATGGTTCTGCTTATTCCTGGCCAGGAGAACTCAACGTGTGGATCTCAGGGAATGTTCTTCATCTCCCTGGGACCTCACGTGGTGTCCCGCAGGGTTCTATTATGTCCCCCCTCCTGTTCAACGTGTATATACAGCCTTTGGGCGAGGTCGTGTAAGAGTTCGGCGTGCACTGTCATCAGTACACCAGTGACAAACAACGTAATCTCTCTTTTTCTGTAGACCCAGACCCGGCAGTCTCGGTGCTGACCCAGTGCCTGGTGGCTGTGGGAGATTGGATGAGGGTGAGCCGTCTGAGGTTGAATCCCGATAAGACGGAGGTGATGGTGGTGGGGAAGGCTGGGGGGGGGTGGCTTCTGTCATAGACGGGGTCTGCCCCCCTTTGGCCACACAGGTCCATAGTCTCGGGGTGCTCCTCGACCCACAGCTCCACCTGGATTCCCAGATGGAGACGGTGGCTAGGGGAGCATTCCACCAGTTACATCTGGTACGACGGTTGTGGACGTACATCTCAGACTCTGATCTGGCCACCATCATCCATGCCGTTATTACCTCTAGATTAGACTACTGCAACGTACTCTACGTGGGGCTGCCCTCGGGAATGGTCCGGAGATTGCAGCTAGTGCAAAATGCTGCGGCCTGTCTCCTAATGGGGATGGGTCGTCACGAGCACATTACACCGGTGCTCCGTTCTCTGCACTGGCTGCCTGTTGTCTTCTGGACCCAATTCAAGGTGTTGGTAATGACCTTTAAAGTCCTAAATGGCTTGGGCCCTTACTATCTGCGGGACCGCCTCAGGCCCCGGGTCGCATTGTGGCCCCTGCGGTTGACCGGAGACACCCGACGCAAAGCCCCTGGGTTTCCCAGGTGGCAACGATGGGGAGGGTGCTCTCGGTGGCCACACCTCGGCTGTGGAACTCCCTCCCAACAGAGGCCTGCTTGGTCCCAGACCTCCCCTCTTTCTGGAGATGGTATAAGACATGACTGTTCCACCAGGCCTTTGGGGACGGAGATGAGTAGAGTGGTGGTGGAGATTGGGGGGTGGGGTTTTTTTGTCTGCCCATAGTATGTTTTTAGGAGTTTAATTGAATTTTCTAATGTTTATGAATGTTTTATTTTGATGGTCTGTGTCTGTTGTGAGCCGCTCTGAGCTGTTCTGTGAGCAGGAGGGTGCGGGGTACAAGACCAGTGAATGAATTAATTGAATGAATGAATGAAAATAAATTAATTGGACTATTTGTGTGTGAAGTTTAAGCACGTACGTGTTTGCAGTATCAGAACATGGTCTTGTAAATGATTCATTTACCTCTAGCTGATTCATTTTATCCCCACTTGCAGTTGATTCTTATAGCTGATGCTACTTGTAATTTGGTTTGGCTTCAAATAAGAAGGAAAGCTGGGGAATATTAAAGACTTGTGTTAATGATTTGTTTGAAACCCGTCTGTATGTTACAATTTTGTTTGTAGAACGAAGTTGGTGATTACAAAATAAGGAGCAGTGAACGCATCCAGCGAGTGCTCATAGCAAGCCTTCCTTATTGTAGGAATTCAAGCAGTTGTTTCCTACCAGGATAAACTGTTGGGTCGGTTACTGTTGTTGTACATAGATCCAAATAGTTTAAATAGCAGCCTTGGAAAGGCTGTAGTCCAAGACAAGTAATTGTAAGCTTATGGTCCTTAAGCTGCATGAGCATTGGAAATACCCTGCGTAGGACACAGATACCGTCACCCACCCCGCAGAGAATAGTTTTGTTACAAACTGTGGTAACTGAACAGAGAGTCCAGTGGCACTTTAAAGACTAACAAATATTTATTACTGCATGAGCTTAGGACGAAAGCTCATGCACTAATAAATATTTGTTAGTCTTTAAAGTGCCACGGGACTCTCAGTTCTTGTTATAACTATAGACTAACACGGCTGCATTTCTAGTATTTGTGATATCTGAGATCATTAATATGTGGAAACTAAGTTATTTTCTTTGATATATTTTTGTTGCTGTTAAGTTGATAAGGTTTTAATGTTTCTTAAAAAAAATCAATAAAGGAATTCATTGCACACACACAAAATCAAACTAGTGTAAGACCTTAGCATGAATTACATGTACAATGTGTACATGCAGCCTTTGGGGGAGGTCGTTAGAGGGTTTAGCGTAAGGTGTCGTCAGATATGCTGATGACACCCAACTGTACCTCTCCTTTTCATCAGACCCAGGCCCGACAGTCTCAGAGCTTACCCGGTGTTTGTCAGCTGTGGGAGACTGGATGAGGGTAAGCTGCCTGAAGTTGAATCCCGACCAGATGTAGGTGATAGTTGTGGGGAAAGCTGTCTGTCCCCCCTGGTGTCTCGGGTCCGTAGTCTGGGGGTGCTCCTAGACCCACAGCTCCGTCTGGATGTCCAGGTGGCAGCTGTGGCGAAGGGCGCATTTTGTCATCTGGTGCGGTGGCTTAAGCTGTATGTCTCAGACGCGGACCTTGCCACTATCATCCATGCTTTTATTACTTCAAGATTGGATGACTGTAACGTACTCTACGTGGGGCTACCCTTGGTGATGGTCCAGAGACTGCAGTTAGTGCAGAATGCAGTGGCTTGTCTCCTTGGGGGGACGAGCCATCACAAGCACAATACACCAGTGCTCCGTTTTCTGCACTGGCTGCCAGTAGTCTTCCGGGCCCAATTCAATCTGTTGGTCTTGACCTTTAAAGCTCTAAATGGCCTGGGCCCCGCTTATCTGCAGGACTGCCTCAACATCCGGGTCCTGGATTGGCCTCTGTGGTCGACCGGGGATGCCCTCCTTGAGGTTTCCCGGGTGT
>QEPC01008438.1:965632-976343 GCA_003113815.1 Sphenodon punctatus | reverse complement strand
GGATCTAATTTCCATAAATTGTAAAACGGCACCACGTGCCGGGATGCAGCAGAATCATCTTCCCCGGAAATGTCAGAGAGTCTTTGTAAAACCAGAGCCCTCTCTGCTGGAGTAAAAAAGTCTGCAATTTTCGGTGACATAATAGCTTAGGCCAATCGGCTTAAACGTACACATCATAAACTTTAACCAGGATGATTGTTTAACACTAGGATAATTGGTGTCCTCTATGTAGCACATTTTAGGGTATCTTAGAGGAGAATAAGATAACATTTTAAACCAATACCCCCAAAGCCTTGACGTTACTTTAGTTGTCAAGTTATCCAATCCAGTTTCAAGCCTCAAGAAGGCTTCTGGCATGGAGAAGGGGAGCCCAAGGAGGCCCTGCAAAAATTTATTTTGGGGGATGTCAATATTGTCATCCATGGCAAAGCCTGATATTTCAGCGCCATAGAAAATTTGGGAGACCACTTTAGCTTAGAACACTTGTAAAGTGACCAACACTGATTTCCTTGCATAACTGTCTTGAAACTTCTTTATGTTGGTGGCTGATTGCATAGCTCTGGTCTTGGTTGCTTGGATATGATCTTTCAAAGTTACTGACGGTGATAACAGTAACCCCAGGTACTTAAAGTCTTTCACCTCTTCTAGTCTATGGTTAGCCATATGCCAGGGATATTTCCTAGTGTGGCTGCCCCAAAAAGTAATTTTAGTCTTAGCCTGCCTTTTCAGATGACACAAATGGGTTCTTATAAGTGCTTGAGATGATACTGGGTGTTATAAATGCTGGGGTTTTGTAATGTGTGAACACACTATTCCTCTTTTATACAGGGAGATCTCACAGCCTTGTAAGACCCACCAGATGTGACTCTTACAAGGCTGTGAGATCTCACTGCATGAAAGGAGAATAGTGCATTCACACATTACAAAACTCCAGCATTTATAACACGAGGTATCATCTCGAGCACTTATAAGAACCCATTTTTGTTATCTGTAAAAGTGGCCTAAGTTTACGTGGCGCTTGTTCTTAACACACACTTGTGAAAACTTTGTAAGAGCTCTGTGCATGCCTATCAGAATCCTAATAAGCTAACATTTATTAATTCATCCTTTTACGTAAATAAGTAGTGAGTCTGCTTGTCATAAAACATTCTGAACCATGCCTGTCACTGGCATTAGAGGAATAATCATGGATTAAAATGGTCCATCTGCTGCTCCTCCTTTTGCATGTTGGCCCTCATTCTGGGTTTTTTTTAAACGAGCGCTGTGGGAGGGGGTGTCCATGACCACTGAGTGGTGTGGCTGTGGGGAGCCCACGTATGCAATGTGCGTGGGGAGCGCTTCATATAAGCGTCTCCCAGCATGGCTGCCCCATCCATGGAGGCGGCCACCCTAGCCCACAAGGGGCACTCAGGATTTTTCAGGACTTCTCTGTGCATGGCCATGAGTGGCCACAGTGTGAGTCACGGGAGTGTGTCTCCCCACACACCACCGCCATACGAGCAGCTGGACATGTGGATGTGTCTTGTTTAAAAACGCCCTCTGTGGGGTGCTCTCTGCTACTGAAGTTACTGGATCAGGCCCACGAAGAGATGGGGTTCTTTTACAATTCATTTATTTGGGGTCTAACTGAACCTTTTTTAACATTCTGATTTGCAGGATGATGATGGGAAGATTTGGTAAGTAACGCTATTTTCGCTTGGAAACTCTCCCTGTATACTTTATCAGTGCATTTCAAAGATTTCAGGACAATGGTTAAAACAGGTCCACATTAGTGGGGAAGCTTGAGTCTCTTTGGTGACTTCTATCTGAAGCACAAAAGAAGGGAATGGGAAAGCTAAGGGCGTGTTCTCATGAGCTTTTTGAGGGGAGTATGAAGTAGAGTTTAAATGAAGAGGACAGTTCCTCCTCCAGGGGGGAGTACAGGAGCATCATTCTCTTTGTCCAGAAATGGTCAGTACTTCCTCATCTTGTGGTTTTTCAAAAAGCATTTCTGGGTGAAAATAAATGAGACAGGGGCAAGCCAGATCCCCTGGTCGCCCCAGGGAGGGACCACAGCAGCTACTTCACTCTGCCAAAGAGCCATCCACATGGGACAGGTCTCCCGGACCCCTGCTGCTCAGCAGGTTCAGGCCCCCCAGGAGGAGCTGATCTGGGGTCCTGGAAGAGCGTGCTCTGGGCCCCACTGAACAGCTGTTTGGCCCAATCACTTACCTGGGTTAGTGCGCTTCTCAGGTCCCCCAACCCCCGATCAGCTGTTTGGCAGCCGGGGTGAGCGTACTCATCTGAGCCTGATCCTCTGGCTTTGCCTTGCGGCTGGGCTAAACAGGGCCTAACAAATGGGAGGGCGCACTTTAGCCAGGATTGATTAGCCCAGCTGGATGAGCCTTTCCCTGCACTGCATCACCAACCTCCAGACAACATGCACCCTGGCCCCGAGGCAGAAGTGGGCCAATATCCGATGACCACCAAACTGACAGGCATATGACTCATGGGCTACTGTCTCCTTTATTTTCACTCAGGTTGTCTTTTTACAAGCCTGAAACAGCCTCATTTCTTTGCCTTTTTCAGAGACTACAAGAAAAGAAACTAGCGCAGGGGAGTTTAGACGCTCCCCCCACTACTACCAGAAGTCGGCTGGCTGCCATTTGAAATAGCGGTCGCTGCAAATTAGCGCTTCTTGGAAATGCTGCTTTGTAAAGGCCACATAATTGAGGTTTTACAAGGCTGCATCTCCAAAAAGCACCAGTTTGCTGGCGGCTGCTGTTTCAAATGTTGGCCGCCCAACTTCCAGTAGCAGCTGGGGGAGCGCAAAAACTCCCCTGCGCTAGTTTCTTTTCTTGCAGACTCTGAAAACCATGAGAAATGAGGCTGCTTCAGGCTTGTGTAAAAACAGCCTCGGTCTCACTGACTGCTTATTTGAGCACCCCCTGCTGGCAGTTCTTTGCAAGTTCCCAAGCAGGGAGTGGAGGGAAAGGGAAGAGCTATTTTAACCCTTGGTTCCCTCTGCTCATAAGAACAGAAACAGTGGATGGTTGTTACTCCAGAGTAACTACGTGAACCGGAGGGAACAAGCCCTAAAAGAGCCAGGACTTCCAGTCTTTACATTATGATCAGTGATCACTATACATTCTGATCACTACGCAATATGCTACACATTATTTATTTACAACTAATCCCACCAGTTCTTGCGTGATTTGACATTTATTTAGACATCTATATTAGTGACCCAGTTCTTGTTTAGAGTCCATTGTATGGATTTCTGAAACAAGTTTTAAAGAAACCATCAGATTGTGTTTCCACAAATAGCTTTCTGTAGAATTGCTTTTTCTGAAACCGCTCTTGTCTCTCTCTCAACCCAGAACGAGACGCTTTCGACACACTTTTTGACCATGCACCGGATAAGCTCAGTGTAGTAAAAAAGGTAAAATTATTTTTCTAATTTTATTTTTCGGTCAGTAGTGGGCTTTTTTCTTTTAAACAGCAAAAGTTCCAGAAAGTCTGGAAATCAAAAAATGTGCATCTAAAATCATACAGATTTCAAAGCAAAATCACTGCTAACCTTTCTCTGTAGCTGATGTAGAACCCATTGAAGTCAGCTACAAGATCCTCATTCATTTCAGTGGCTCAAGTCCCATTGATTCCAGTGAGACTTTCTCATACGCAAATGTGTTTAGGATTGGGGCCATTTTCCTTTGGATGATGGCTTCATTATTTTCATTCATGTTTGGTAAATGTGGGGTAAATTACAACTTGAAAACTTTTTGTCTTAATTTTGCCTACAACCTTAAAAAAATGTTTTTTTTATAACTATCAACTTGAAATCATCCTCCTCTCCAAACAAACGCACAAAATCCTCAACAGTTCGCTACTGTTATAACACAAGAAGAGTTTTAATACCACCACCATAGCTCCAGCTCATTTTACTTATATTATTTATTATATTATTTATTAGATAGTGTTCTGATGTAGTCACTTGGTTTTTCTTGTTTTGGGGTGGCATCTTTCTCCCAAAGAGTAAAATGGGAAAGAAACATTTGTGAAAATGGGAACATGTGATTAACTCCCCAAAATTAGCCCAGGACTCAGGGCAAGTAAACCGATTTGAAAGTACTTGATTGTAATTCAAATTGATAGTGTACATGTAATCTAAATTTTGGAAACTGTTGGTGTTCTCTTTAAAAGTAACTTAGCATGTGGGTAGATTACTATGATAAATCAAGGTATGGACTTGGGGCAAAAAGTTCTCAGCTAAACTATGATCTGTGCAGGGGTGCCAGCAGAATTTACTTTAGAGAAGGGCGGGGAGTGGCTTGGAAAGGGGCTTGGCCATGTCAAAAAGGGAAAGGAGAGCCGTTTCATACCTGCCCCCCTTTCAGATGTGGCCAATCCCCCACTGGAAGAGCTTGGAAGGGATGGGAGCTGGATGTGTATATGCAATTGCACCCTAGGATCCATGCTGTGTAGTTCTTTATTATTGCTGAAGCCAGAAAGGCCATAACAATTGAAATACAAAAGATAACATCAATAACCTCCAAAAATAAAGCATGAATATATAAAGTTAAAATTAGATTAAACATCTTGATCTCCTTTACAGTTAAAGGAGGCTTTCACAGCAAAAAATGCTACTGTTTTAGTTACTGTAGGGTTCCTACCACTTATGGCATAGGTCAGTGTAAATTTAATTCGCCAATTCTGTGTGCCATATCAAATTATTTAAATATACTTTACGAATATCATCATATAGGGGGCAGTCAAACAAATAATGAGGCAAATTCTCTATAACTCCCGTCCCACAAATACAGTTTTTAAGAGCAATAGGAATTTTTACATATCTACCTTGCAAATATTCTGATTTCATAACTTGGAATCTTAATTTAATAAAAGTATTCCTTAAATAGACATCCTTCAAGTCATTCAAATAGTTCTCATAGCCAAAACTTATTTTATAATATTTCAAAAATGGGGAAAATTTTGAAGAACCAATTGCGCCTATGTCATTCGGCATAGCCACATCCATTAGACGCTGCTTGCACAAATTCTTTGCAGCTTGAATATCCATCTTTAGAAGGGCTTCTATATCGAACCCATGCTGTATCAACACAGATCTTATTTTAGCCAGCCAAAAACCCTTGTAAATGTGTAATAATCTTTTTTGTTCTATCAAACAAAATTTAATTAGTGAAGAATCCACCTGACTAATTTTAAAATAATAAATATAGCATACATAGCGTAATCCTAGCCTGAATGGGGATACTTCCTAGTTCGCTTCTCATGCCTGCGGCAGGGGTCACCAAAGGGAGTGACAAGAGGGATCTTCAAAACATATTTTGCACCACAACTAGCAAAATAGCTGTTCACGCCTATAGTCCTAATCCTACTAGGTTATCATAATGTTCCCTTTTTGGTTTTGGAAATCTGTGAAGAAATGCGTTCATGCTGTTTTGTGGTAAAAGTTGTAATTTATACCACTAAATCTTTTTATTTTCATATTTTATGCATGGGCAAATTGTGACGATTCTCAAAAAAAAAAAAAGAAGCAGCACATCTAGGCAGTGGATATATTTTTTCCTTCTTCTCTAGCCTCATTGATCCTTTTGTCACTTTCCTTTACAGTCTCTGATTACTTTTGTGAACAAACATCTCAACAAACTGAATTTGGAAGTGACAGAATTAGAAACACAGGTAGGAGCTTTGCATGTCAACACAAAACTCCATTGTGTTAGATTTGAGACTGGGTCTTACACGTTACCAGTAAACCTTCTTAACGTATGTTGGTAGTCTAAATTCCCTTTTTAGGGAAGGTTATTGAATGGGTGGTGGCTCAGCAGCTTCAGGGGCATCTGGACCGGGTCGGTTTTCTCGATCCTTCACAGTCTGGTTTTTGTCCTGGGTATGGCACAGAAACTGCGCTTGTGGCTTTGGTCGATGACCTACGCCGTGAATTGGATCAGGGCAGATTGTCTATTCTGATTTTATTAGATCTGTCAGCTGCATTTGATACCGTTGACCGTGAGATGTTGGTGGCTCGACTACGGGACCGTGCCAGGGTTGATAGAATTGTTCTTGAATGGTTCTGCTTATTCCTGGCCAGGAGAACTCAACGTGTGGATCTCAGGGAATGTTCTTCATCTCCCTGGGACCTCACGTGGTGTCCCGCAGGGTTCTATTATGTCCCCCCTCCTGTTCAACGTGTATATACAGCCTTTGGGCGAGGTCGTGTAAGAGTTCGGCGTGCACTGTCATCAGTACACCAGTGACAAACAACGTAATCTCTCTTTTTCTGTAGACCCAGACCCGGCAGTCTCGGTGCTGACCCAGTGCCTGGTGGCTGTGGGAGATTGGATGAGGGTGAGCCGTCTGAGGTTGAATCCCGATAAGACGGAGGTGATGGTGGTGGGGAAGGCTGGGGGGGGGTGGCTTCTGTCATAGACGGGGTCTGCCCCCCTTTGGCCACACAGGTCCATAGTCTCGGGGTGCTCCTCGACCCACAGCTCCACCTGGATTCCCAGATGGAGACGGTGGCTAGGGGAGCATTCCACCAGTTACATCTGGTACGACGGTTGTGGACGTACATCTCAGACTCTGATCTGGCCACCATCATCCATGCCGTTATTACCTCTAGATTAGACTACTGCAACGTACTCTACGTGGGGCTGCCCTCGGGAATGGTCCGGAGATTGCAGCTAGTGCAAAATGCTGCGGCCTGTCTCCTAATGGGGATGGGTCGTCACGAGCACATTACACCGGTGCTCCGTTCTCTGCACTGGCTGCCTGTTGTCTTCTGGACCCAATTCAAGGTGTTGGTAATGACCTTTAAAGTCCTAAATGGCTTGGGCCCTTACTATCTGCGGGACCGCCTCAGGCCCCGGGTCGCATTGTGGCCCCTGCGGTTGACCGGAGACACCCGACGCAAAGCCCCTGGGTTTCCCAGGTGGCAACGATGGGGAGGGTGCTCTCGGTGGCCACACCTCGGCTGTGGAACTCCCTCCCAACAGAGGCCTGCTTGGTCCCAGACCTCCCCTCTTTCTGGAGATGGTATAAGACATGACTGTTCCACCAGGCCTTTGGGGACGGAGATGAGTAGAGTGGTGGTGGAGATTGGGGGGTGGGGTTTTTTTGTCTGCCCATAGTATGTTTTTAGGAGTTTAATTGAATTTTCTAATGTTTATGAATGTTTTATTTTGATGGTCTGTGTCTGTTGTGAGCCGCTCTGAGCTGTTCTGTGAGCAGGAGGGTGCGGGGTACAAGACCAGTGAATGAATTAATTGAATGAATGAATGAAAATAAATTAATTGGACTATTTGTGTGTGAAGTTTAAGCACGTACGTGTTTGCAGTATCAGAACATGGTCTTGTAAATGATTCATTTACCTCTAGCTGATTCATTTTATCCCCACTTGCAGTTGATTCTTATAGCTGATGCTACTTGTAATTTGGTTTGGCTTCAAATAAGAAGGAAAGCTGGGGAATATTAAAGACTTGTGTTAATGATTTGTTTGAAACCCGTCTGTATGTTACAATTTTGTTTGTAGAACGAAGTTGGTGATTACAAAATAAGGAGCAGTGAACGCATCCAGCGAGTGCTCATAGCAAGCCTTCCTTATTGTAGGAATTCAAGCAGTTGTTTCCTACCAGGATAAACTGTTGGGTCGGTTACTGTTGTTGTACATAGATCCAAATAGTTTAAATAGCAGCCTTGGAAAGGCTGTAGTCCAAGACAAGTAATTGTAAGCTTATGGTCCTTAAGCTGCATGAGCATTGGAAATACCCTGCGTAGGACACAGATACCGTCACCCACCCCGCAGAGAATAGTTTTGTTACAAACTGTGGTAACTGAACAGAGAGTCCAGTGGCACTTTAAAGACTAACAAATATTTATTACTGCATGAGCTTAGGACGAAAGCTCATGCACTAATAAATATTTGTTAGTCTTTAAAGTGCCACGGGACTCTCAGTTCTTGTTATAACTATAGACTAACACGGCTGCATTTCTAGTATTTGTGATATCTGAGATCATTAATATGTGGAAACTAAGTTATTTTCTTTGATATATTTTTGTTGCTGTTAAGTTGATAAGGTTTTAATGTTTCTTAAAAAAAATCAATAAAGGAATTCATTGCACACACACAAAATCAAACTAGTGTAAGACCTTAGCATGAATTACATGTACAATGTGTACATGCAGCCTTTGGGGGAGGTCGTTAGAGGGTTTAGCGTAAGGTGTCGTCAGATATGCTGATGACACCCAACTGTACCTCTCCTTTTCATCAGACCCAGGCCCGACAGTCTCAGAGCTTACCCGGTGTTTGTCAGCTGTGGGAGACTGGATGAGGGTAAGCTGCCTGAAGTTGAATCCCGACCAGATGTAGGTGATAGTTGTGGGGAAAGCTGTCTGTCCCCCCTGGTGTCTCGGGTCCGTAGTCTGGGGGTGCTCCTAGACCCACAGCTCCGTCTGGATGTCCAGGTGGCAGCTGTGGCGAAGGGCGCATTTTGTCATCTGGTGCGGTGGCTTAAGCTGTATGTCTCAGACGCGGACCTTGCCACTATCATCCATGCTTTTATTACTTCAAGATTGGATGACTGTAACGTACTCTACGTGGGGCTACCCTTGGTGATGGTCCAGAGACTGCAGTTAGTGCAGAATGCAGTGGCTTGTCTCCTTGGGGGGACGAGCCATCACAAGCACAATACACCAGTGCTCCGTTTTCTGCACTGGCTGCCAGTAGTCTTCCGGGCCCAATTCAATCTGTTGGTCTTGACCTTTAAAGCTCTAAATGGCCTGGGCCCCGCTTATCTGCAGGACTGCCTCAACATCCGGGTCCTGGATTGGCCTCTGCGGTCGACCGGGGATGCCCTCCTTGAGGTTTCCCGGGTGTTGACCATAAGGAGGGTGTTCTCAGTGGGCACACCGCAGCTGTGGAACTCCCTCCCATTGGAAGTCCATCTGCCTCAGACCTCTCCTCTTTCTGTAGGCAGTGTAAGACCTGACTGTTCCGACGAGCCTTTGGTGAGGGAGACAGGTGGGGGGGTTGGGGTGTGTGGGATAGTGTGTTTTTGCTCTGCCAGGGTTTTAAAATGGTTTTTATGATGATGTGAGCCGCCCCAAGATAAGTGAGCAGGAGGGGGCGGCATAGAAATGTGATTAATTAAATACATTAATTAATTAATTAATTAAAGTTTGGCCCACACTGTTTTAGTACTGATAAAGGTTTGTTAATATTTTGTACTAGTAAAGGACCTTGCTCTATAAAGTACAGCAAGATCCTTGCTCTCCCAATAGTGATTCTCATCACCACTTGGTTTCCCTAAGTTGAATATGGCTGCCTATAGTCTTCTGGTATTGGTCTTGACCTATAAAGCCCTATATGGCCTGGGCCCCACCTGTCTGTGGGACCACCTCACCCCCCACATTCTGGATCGGCCCCTGTGGTCCGCCGGGAACGCCCTTCTTGAAGTCCCCCGAGTTGTTCGGGGGGCAACTGTGGAGAGGGCGTTCTTGGTGGCCACCCCTAGGCTGTGGAACTCGCTTACAGCGGAGACCCGGGTGTCCCCGGATCTCCCCTCCTTCCGTCGTCATTGCAAGACCTTGCTGTTCTCACATTCGTTCGGTGAGGGAGACGAGTGAAGGGTGGGCTGGGGGGGGAGGGTTAGGTGGGGGTGTGATTATTTTTACGTCTGGGGTAAGTCGATGAAATAAATATAAATATTCTAGTATTGTCCTGATGGGACAGCATAGTTCACAGAAGGTACAAAAGGCTTAAAATTGGTCGCAATGGTCGGGTGAATTTTTGTCATATGCCCAAGAGATTTTGTTGGTAATGACTGAGGGAATGTTTTGTCTGAATCCAGCTTATGCAAGTATTGATCAGTGCACTAATTACTGTTCTCTGACCTCAGTGACCTGGATTGTAGTTTGAGTCCAATTCTGGCAGATGGGCATCTACATCATGGGGTAAAAACACTAATGATCAGTCAACACATAGAGCGGTGATTGAGTCCGCTTGTATGTCAGACAGTAGGGGACAGGGAACTGCCATGAGCTGAAATCTAGTCAGGGGGATCATGTGAAGTTCTGCTCGTACGCTCAAGTTTTTTCATGTGACTAGACCATTTCCACTGCAATTTCAGTAACAGGAAACGGGCCTGTCTCTAGTGGAACTTCACACGTTCCCCTGACATGATTTCAGCTCACGGCAGTTTCCCCGCCCCCCGTCCTATTTTGTGTGCAAGTAGCCTGAGTATGGGAAGTTTGAAAGTGTCAGGGCTGGGTCTTGAACCCATGCCCCTTGAGGTGCTGGACAGGCTCTCCAGCACCCTGCGCCACCTGGTGGACTGGTGAGGGTGTAGGGTTTTCCTCCTTCTGTCTCCTTTGTGTGCTTGCTCCTTGTGTGTCATGCCCCTTCCCAGCTGTAGCCAATTACCGTAGTCCTGCCTCCCAGCTTCCTGATTGGCCACAGGAAGTATTTAAGCCTTGGTGTGGCCACAGGAAGCTGGTGGAGCAACGTCTCTTACCCCCTTCCCATTCTTGTTTGGTATACTTGAGGCATACTTGTGCTGTATATTGTGTGTGTGAGTCTTGTGTGTGCCCCTTGCTTGCTTGTTTCTTCCCTGTCTTGTGCGTGCCCCTTGCTTGCTTGTTCCCCGTCTTGTCTGTGCCCCAGGTTTGCTTGTCCCTCTTGTCTTGTGTGTAACCTGTGCTTACTTGTTCCCTT
>QEPC01008438.1:935881-965256 GCA_003113815.1 Sphenodon punctatus | reverse complement strand
CCCCTCGTTGCCTCGGCCTCTGGCGTCCCCCTCGCCTCTGGCTTCCCCTGTGTTGATCCCTTGATCCCTGTCTTCCAGTTCCCGGCCCTGTGTGTTTCTTCCCTGTCCCCCCACCTCGATGATGAGTCGTATGCCTTCCTAGACCAGCTTGGCTGGTACTTATGCGGAGTGCTTTATCTCCTGAATATCAGAGAGCGGCTGAGAGGTTCCCTTGCTAATCCTGTGTCTCCCCTTTTGCCTTCCCTCATCTTCCCCTCTGTCCTTTCCCTAGGCTCCGACCCCGGAGCCTGACAGAAAGACCCTGTCACCCCTAAAGATGGCAAGACAGCATGGGAAAGTTTGCATGATTTAGGCCTGTGTTGTTTGTGTCTTAGGGCTGTAGGACTTTGATTTCCAAGGGATATTCCTCCAGCACCACTTGCTGACACTAAAATGTATAAGGAGTACTGAAAGCTCCAGAAGGAACAGGGGAGTTTACAGCAAGTGGAAATATTGGTTATGCTATTTTAAGATCTCTTGGAACTTTCTACCATTGCATGCACTTTGGAAATAATTGCTAAACCATCTGCAGTGAAGGGTGGGGGGAATTAAGTAGGACTTTTTAATGCTTTTTTGAGAGTTAGTAGTGAGACTACTGTGTCTGGAAAGTTACAAGATCATGCAGGATATTGATCACTGTGAAATATTACTGACCTTGTTATGCTGGATGCCTTTCGAAAAAGCATTGCATGGATAACATCTGTGCTGTAGTACTTTAATAGACCGGTGGTGGTTTATCTCTACTTATTTCCCATATTGGGGGAAATTGGAGTGGTCTCTTGAGATTATTTTTTCCCTTGGTCATTGGCCAATAAAGAAGATGAAAACCCACAGAAGCAGCTAATGAGAGAGATTCTACTTCTGCTCAGTTAGCAGAGTTCTGCCCGATGTGCTGTTTCCGAGGCTAAGCTGAGTGCTGTGGTTTCTAATGTGTGTGCAGCTGGTGGTTACAGTGTTTTGCTGTGCCATTTTAAATAAATAAAGGTCAGGAAAGATTATAAAAGTCCTATTAGAACCAAGAGTGGGAATCCTGCTTGAAATATTACCAGCATATTAAAAATTCTGGTTTAGGGTGGTGGTTGTCTGTCTGTAGTCCATAGAGAGCAACATGCAGCCTTGCTCTGCAGTATGAGCATGTCATTTCACAGGAAGAGAACATAATGGGAAAGTGTTAAAGATTTAGATTCCAGTTGAGCACTTTCCATTTTAAAAAAAGAGAATGGTGGCAACACAGCTCTCTGGCCCAGGAGAGGTTGCTAGGGCTCTCAACTGCACGTTCCACTTACGGTGTTCACAAATGGGATGAGAGCTTGCTGGAATTTGGGTTCAGTGCATGCAGCCTCCGCTCACATGTTTAGCATGGAGATCCTATAAATGGGCAGCCCCCTGCGTGTGTTTCATGTACATTTGTGCAGCCCCCATTCATAGATCTAGAGTGACCGGCCAAATACACAGGTAGGTGTTCTTCCCCATCATGCTCCACCCATCAACTCCCCCCCCCCCCAGATATACTGCCACCTGTCATGTCTTACAGCCATGGTGAACCCTGGGAAGAAGCCACACCAGCTTTTCCTGAAGAGATTTATCTCTACGATCTGATTGAGGCACTCCCGGTGGCCCCATGGGTATCCTTTCCCTGTCATTTTATTTATTTATTTATTTATTTTATTTCTTTGTATTTATTGGCTGCCCCCTCATGCCTACGGCATCCCGGGGTGGCTCACAGCAGATAAAACAATACTAAAATACATAAAATGTCAACAGTATAAACAATTAAAACTACCCACCCCCATCCCAAAATTCCTCCCCTCCCCTCCCCTCTGAAGGCCTGGGCGAACAGCCAGGACTTACAGGCGCGGCGAAAAGCCATCAGACCCGGGGCCAGACGAGCTTCCTCCGGGAGGGAGTTCCAAAGCTGCGGCCCAGCCATCGAGAATGCCCTCTCTATCGTGGTCCCCCGTTTAACACAGGGGATCTCCAGGAAGGCGCCCCTAGCGGACTGCAGGGGCTGCCCTGGGGCACAGAAGGCAAGGCGGTCCCCAAGGTATCAAGGCAGTAATAAGAAAAAATGGAAGGGAAGGTCCAACCTCTGATAGTGACTGCCCTACTTCTGGCAATGCACAAACGTCAAGAAAAGTTGAAATCTCATTTGCACTCCACTCGCTCATCTCACCTTGGGCTCCCGCTTTTCCATTCTGCTGAACTTGGAACTGCTGCAGGGTTGTGTGTTGTCTGCGTTCCATCATACATACACAGATCCCCGTTGTGTGTACATGCCAACCTATGAGGACATAGACGGCCTTGGAGGATGGGTCTGCCAGTTCTCTCCGTACATCAGGCCTCACCCAAATATCAGCAAAGGTTTCTATTGTGTTATGACTCCTCATTGCTGGTTGCATGCAAAAACTGTTACTTTTTAAAGATAAGTCATTATAAGTAACTTTAAACCAGTGAGCAATAGCATCCCTACTCTGCTCCCACATACATTCCAACCATGGTGACCTTCACTGCCTTGTGGATTCCCCCACCTGCTCTCCATTTCTTAACGTGTAGTATTTCCTCCCGTGCCCCCCACCCCCAAATTAAAAATTACATGCTTTCATGGTGCTAACATCTGTAACATTTTTAGATGAGTTGGTGTGTGTGCACTGGCGTGCTTGTGGAGGATGTCTGTGCAGTTAAATAGACACCTGGATTGACAGTGCAGGTGCAGCAACACACACACACCCAGCCTAAGTTTGGAAAAAACCTTTTCATCCAATAGCCAGCCTGTACCCGCACAAGACCATTAGCAGCCAATATCAGTTCACACTTGGTATGCAGCCAGTCCTGTAAGGCCACATGACCAATAGTAGCCAATAGCAGCTCGTGTGGCGCGCAGCCAATCCATGCTAGGCATCATCCCATCTCTTGAAGCTGTTCCCAACATTTGGTGTATGGTCTGCAGAGTTCACAGACACTGGCACTGCCATTGAACAGAACCTGTGATTAATTCAACTGATTCAAGCTTACTGCTATCAATGGCTTTGTGTTGTCACAGAGAAGAGAGGTGCTCACTCGCTCGGTGTCCAGGATTGTGGCGCATGCCATACCACAGAGATGGGTCTTGCTTCAGTGTCATGCACTTGCCTACCTCCAGCATCAACTGACCACGTTGGGGGAAGATCGGACTTACACAAGGGAAGCTGATGTTCGCTGGGAAGTACCTGTTGGCAGATGCCACCGCAATCACCAATGCCACACGCAGGGCTGTTTCCACAGAGAGGATTGTCTGGGTGAAGGAGAAAAGCAGTGATTGGTCAGAGAATGTGCTGAGCCCCTGGGGAGATGCCGAGCGGATCTCTGCTTCAGGGTACCCCATCACCCTGTCCTTCAGATAGCAGAGATCCTTAGGTCTCAACTGGCAAAACAGAGCATTGTGATGCAGCTGCCCATCCTTGTTAAGAAGTGTGTTGCCATCTGGAAGCTCGCTACTCCTGCCACTCTGTCACCCAGCAATTTGGCATTGGAACCTCCACAGCTGGCACCATACTCTAGTGGAGGTTTGCACAGCGATCATGGCTGTGCTGCTGGACTGCGTGGTGCAGTTAGCTGACCCAGCAGAGGTAATGGAGGACTTTTGGTGGGATGATATCCTCATTATCTGCCCACCGCATAGCAAGGACGACTACCTGAACCAGAAGGGGTTTCTCTCCATGATCCTTCAGGCTGTAGCGGACTACTGTACCCATTTCATGGATGTGTTCGCCAGGTGGTCCGGGAAGAACCACAACGCCTGCATCTTCCACCAGTCTCCTGTCTTTGGCTGCATGTACTCCGGAGATTTTGGACCCTCCACTGAAACATGCATTGAGCGGGTGCTCATGAGTCATGAGGCCTGTTATTCTTGGGGACCCCATCTACACACAAAAGCCCTGGCTCATGAAGGCCTACAGAGTTGTCTGCATGCGAGCGCAAAGGTACTTTAACCAGCAGCTCAGTGCCACCCACTCTGTTGTGGAGAGAGCTTTCAGACTATTTAAGAAGCACTGGCGATAACCGTGACTATTGTTATTCCCACAGTACCCGCTGCCGGCTATCCCATTGTCATTCCCCACAAAAAAATCCTCACTCCATCACCTTTTAAAAAACACCCCTTTTTTAAAAAAAAGAAGCATACAACTCAAGGTTTATGAAAAGTGAACAAATTTTATTAAAAAGTGCAGTTTTGGAAAATGCATGGCCAGAGGCCTGCTCCCTCCCAATGCTCAAACACAAAGCCTCCATTCCCTGCACCTCCCAAATGCCCAACCCTTCTTCCCCTCCCAGTACCCAAACTCTAAAGCCCCCATTCCCCACACTGCCCCAGTGCCCAAACCCCAGAGCATTCCCTCTCCCCTTCCCTTCCCCCCCACCTTCCCAGTGCCCAAATCTCAAAGCCCACATGCCCTGCGCTAGAGCTGTAGCGGCACATTTGTTACCCGTGAGTAATACCCACATTTTCAGGCACCCCCAGCAGCACCAGATGGGATGCCTGGCTCCCCATTGGATACCTGGTGCCCGAAAATGTGGGTATTACTGGGGCATCCTGGGACACCGATCCGAGCACCCACCATTCCCAGGCCGACTCGCCTTACTGCTGGGGTGCTGCTCCTCTGGTCCTGGTTGCTACTTGCTGCTACGTGTGCCTCCCTTTCCCGCATGCTACTCGGCTGAACTGGGGACCTCCCCATTTGGCTTTTTCTGAGCCTGGTGACCCATTAGTGGGACCCATTAGGGGGGTGCATGCAAGTGAGAAGAAGTCTTTTTGCTTCCCCCACCGTCCGCTCAGAAAAAGCCAAGCAGGGAAGTCCTCAACTCAGCTGAGCAGTGACCAGAATGGAGGAGCAACAGCCCAGAGGTGAGGTGAGTTAGTCTGGGGAGTCAGACCATCAGGTTGAATTTGGGTACCAACTGGTGTCCAAATGCAACCACAGCAAGACAGGCACCCCAGATTCGATGGGTTGCTTGACTTGCTGGGTAGCCATTTGTAGCTCTACCCTGCACCCCTCCTTCCTAAACATCCATCTTTTCCCCAAAAGAAGAATGGAAATTATGGCTTATAAAAAATAAGAACTTTATTAAACAACCATTTCTTTAAATAAAAATATCACCTACTCCTCTTGGGGTTAACTGTTTAGTGGTGAGGATGGGCAGGGAACATTTTCCTGATCCTCCACCTGCACATCTGGTTGAGGTGGCATGTTCACGTGTGGCATGTGGGAATGACTGATGGGGGGCGGGGGGGGAAGTGTGCCCAGCGCAGGCTGTTCCCTGGCGTGGTCACAGTGTGGAGCAGGGTCAGGTGCTTTCCTTGTGGGGGAGTGAGGGGGATATCAAGGTGGGCAGTTTTGTTCCTCATACATGGGCGCAAATGACCAGTTGGGGTTGGGAGATGGTGCCTGGCCCTGGGTGACAATATTTGTGGTTGCAGTAGCAACGTGCTCCAGCAAGGAGGTCTGGACCTGAATGGACTTGGACAAGCTGTTCTGCATTTGCACCCGCATTTCATGCATGTCCTTGCTCTCCTGTTCAAGCGTGCTGTCAGACCACTCAAAATGCAGCCAGAGGCAGGCTCAGTTCTGATCCTCCCGCTGGCAGTCCAGGTGAGCCTTGGCAGCTGCAGCCTTGCGCTCTGCCGCAGCAGCTGCCTATGGCCTCTGGACATGCCCTGTATGGCAGTGTGGATCTTGTTTGCCCACGGTGTGGTCTCCCTGAGCAGTTCCCAGGCCAAACCCTCCATGCGCCACTGCTTGCAGACCCAGAAGTCCTGGTTCATTTGGGCGCTTGTGGCAGGAGTTTCCCTGCGTGTCCGTTGCAATGGACCTGCAACAAGCCAAAGTCATTAGTTCATACCGCCCCTCCCACTGACCTTCCGGGACTGATTCTTTTCTCAAGCCATCTCACTCACCCAATTAGTTAGTCAGGGGGCCACTGAAAGGGAGGGGAAGCGAGTACCTGGCCTCTGTGGCTGCTGGAGCAGTTGCTGCAGTGGTGGGATCCCAGCAATTTGGCTCTCTTCCTGCAAGGAACATACAGAAATCAACCACTGCCATTCGCGCCCCCTGCTATGTTGCCATGTCCCCCCCTCCCCCCCAAACCAGGCCTACTGTTCACATCTTCCGGGCCTATGTCTGGGTGATTTTCTGGCTCCTCCACTGTGATCTCACAGCCACCTTTTAACACAGTAAACAATGGAAAAGATAATGAAATAACAAACTGAAGCATTTATCATGCAGCTGTATATATGCAGCTGCCCCCAGGTGCATGAACTTACCAGTCTCCTCCTTCTCCTCTACAAAGGTGACATTCAGGTCCTCCATGTTCTTGAACAGAACCTCTAGTGTCTCCTTGACAAGGGCTGGTTCTCGAGATGGAGGGGGTAGACTATGAGAATCATAGTGTCCGTGTCCATGTTGACGGACAGGGAGGGATGTCCTCTGGCAGTCAAGGCTTCTGGGAGGAGCTGTATCCACCCACTTCTGACCTCTGGTGAAGGTGCAGGTGGGATGTAGCGATGGCTCCATGCACGTACAGGAACTGGTCCAGGAGCTCATAGTAAGGCAATGTTTGTCTCCCACGGCCGGAGGTGAAGTTGTTGTCCCAGTTCTCCTTGCATCCACGTCTGAAGTCTTTGGCTCGCTGCCGGCACTGCTTCATATCCCTGTAGTGACATTTGGGCCGAGATCTCCTGGAACACCGCCTTGTTCCTGTAGTACTTCACTGGAGCATTTTATACCTTCTTCTCCCCCCATAGTGTGATGAAGGCCTTGGTCTCTTCCTTGGGCCAGGAAATGCAGTGTTGGCAGGCAGATCTGCAGGAAGCAAGTGCTTAAGATTGCACAGTGGGGGTAGTGGTGCTGGTTGTTGCCTGATTGTTCATATTAGCCATGGCCCAGGCAATGATGATCCTCCGCAAGTCATTTTGGAGAATGCGCGGCTGGGAAAGAGCAAGTATCGGGCACATACTGCCAACCAGGACAAGCAGGGAGAAGACATGTTTGAAAACGGTGTGGTGGACTTTTCAGGCAGACGTTATGTGTGCACCAGTAAGGGTGAGAGGGGCTAGAAGTGGTTGCTCCTCAGTGTGCTCTAGGTTTTTCACCCACGATTCTATCGTGTTGGAGGACCTGTACATGAGGAGGCTGCACACAACCTAGTTGATGGAACATGGACACATGGGTGCACATTAGCCCGCATGGTGGACTCCGCAGTTTCTGAGAGACTGCGTATCCAGTGGGTGGTGGGGAATACAATGTGTGGGCTACTGTCTCATTTGTTAACAGCCTTAGAGAGCCATACCAGTAGATTCCAGTGAGAGTCTTGTTTAGGGTTCCTCTGAATGCGGTAAAATTTGAGAAGAAGAGGGGATGGTCAGGAATCCTCTTTTGTATTTGACAAAAATACAGCAAGGTTCTCCTCCATGGGAATGGGTAAGAAGTAATAATTAATGGCCTCTAAACCAGCTTGTGATTTGGAACTGTTTGTTCTTCATGTTTACTTGTTTCTTGCAAATCCTTTTCTGACACCAGACACTACCTGCCTTCACCAGTATTTCTCTTCAGTTTGCAGATGGTGTGTACCTAGTCTTGCTCATGGGTCTCCTGGAAGACTATTTTGTTCCACTCCACAACTTCTACTTAACGCCTGAAAGTTTTGATCAGAAGGTGGGTAGAAATTCCAGTGGATGAGCTTCTCCCTACATCACTGCACATGCCATTTTCTGTCCTTTTCTTTCCCAGTTCAGCCAGAGTGACGTGCGTGCCCTTTTACTAAGATTACAGCTAAAATGCACTGATAACACAGGATTGTTGATTGAATCTGTATTTTAAAGCTCACCTGTAAAACTAAGAGAGAAATCCCAGGAACCTTACCAATATCTACTGACTCTACTAGCTGGGCTGATAAAGGTGACTGAGGATACTATCACCTGAAAATTTACTTAAGTGAGGAAGGGTTAAGTCCTGTGCTGTCCAGCACACATGGGGCCAGATGATTTCTCTAAACTTCGGATATCTCAAATGGCATAAAAATAAGTGGTAGTATATCCCTTAGTATTCAAACCAAGTTAAATATTGTTTACGTCCTCAACCGTATCAAGTTCAAGGCCAACTGCGGCCCTCCAGCCAATATGCAAATGAACTGGGAAAGAAATCAGGGTGATTCTGGTGCCAGCAGTGCCCCAATCAGTACTGTTCAGGATAGATTCCAAGCTGGGAAAGGAAGAAGGGTGCTGCTGATGTCTCAATTAGCACATCTCACAGTGGCCTTGCATAGTGTGTGTGGCCAGCGTGGTAGAGGATAGCCTGCCAGGGCTGCAGGTATCTGGGCATCCTGCATGTGAGATGGGCTAGCATGGGGGAGGCGGGCAATATTTTGAGGCACTTTCAACACTTTAATGCCCATGAATGTTCCAGATTTCCCTGCTAGTTATTAGTAATAAAGGTACAATATTGCCTGGGGGCCTCATTGTAAAGCAGAAAGGGATTTTAGGGCAGGCTAGTGAAGGAAATGCTTGGGAGCAGAGATGCAGTAATCTCTCCACTCCTGTGTTTCCAGTCTTTTTGTGGTTTGAAACTAATAAAGGAGGCAGGAGAAAGAATTTTAACTCACCCTAACCATAGGTGTATGTGTCTGACTATCACTGAGGAAAAAGCAAGAGTGGGAAGGAAAAATTAAAATTCTGAGCAATTAGCCCCAACAAAGGGATTCTCTTTCTGACCTTGATGTAGAAGGGCTCTGTATTTGCTGCCACACTTGTTGAGAGAGGTAGATTTAATGCATTCTCTCCCCTCCTTCCACACACAATCTCTAGAGTCAGTAATTTATAAGGATAAAATGCGGAACACTCTTTTTCCAAATTACCTTTTCACGTGAAGAGAGGAAGGGTTTAGTGCCATAAATATTGTCTGTCGAGTTACGTTGGGGCTAGATTGAGCGACACTATGATGTTTTTTGCAATGCCTTGTATCATTATCCCACCTGCGGTTATATAAGGGATCTCAACTGATAAGGTATGACAATTAATATGTTGTTAGTATTTTATTTATATATGTACTTAAATTTAATTTAATATTTTAACTTTAATTTTTGTATATGGTATTTTTAGAATTTTTATTTCTGTACAGGGTGGTGTTAACGGTTATGTCCTTCGAATACACCATTAATAAAACTTGATTGATTGATTGAGGAAGGGTTTCTTTAAACTTCAGTAGGCACCGAGTAGAAGAGCTTGTGAAATCCTCAGTCAGGATTTCCCTCCACAAGAGTTTCTGTTCTCGTATTTGCTCTCCTCTGTTTCTGTTTTCTTTCTCTGACAGTGCCTTAATTCTACAATTAACCTATAACTCTTCCTTGTAGATGATTGTATCCATTGTATTCTCCATCCAGGGATCATGGAATATGTTGGAAATCTTCATTAGATACACATTGAAAAGCAGGAAGAGGGTTTAAAATGATGAGAGAGAGAGATGGGGAAAGTGAGACACAGAGAGGTCCTGCAGTTATGCAGGAAGTTGCAAAGAAATTTCCAAACTAAGTCTTGACTCTGCCTTAGTTTAGGCTGCCACACGTAACTATGACTGCAGGGACAGCCCCTTACTATTGCTACTGTTTGGTAGCTAGTTAGTTATAGTCTAGGAAAGATTACCTGTATTGAGAATTATACACCTGACATACTTCTAGCATAAAAGTTTCAAAAGTGCCTCCCTGATTTAGATTCCTAAGATCTATTTAAAAAACAATTCCAGGCAATTAGAAAAGCAAGTCAAGTGGAAGTATTTGCATGCTCTGTTAGGAAGGGGTAACTTCCTCTATGGGTGGGAACTATCTAGTTTGTAGCAACTACCACTTAGTAAGGGGTCAAGTAATCCCTTAATAATGTAATGTGTGAATAGTCATGAGGGGTAATGATTCTGCAGATAGAAAACTGTAGTAACTAACAAGATGCACTGAGACTTCAGTGATGCAACATACTACAGTACTTACTGTTGTACTGTGCTACCCATTTACTTTAAAATGGGAACAAACCCACATTGAAAATTGAGTCTTAAGCCTCTGAGTGCTTCAGTCACTTTTGAAAATGGGACTTAGCCTCCAAAGTCATCAATGGGCTTTGGAAAACATTGCTTATCTATAGTTTAAGTAATGGCTTCTGTTAAGTTTGTTACTTGCAAGGGTGGCAGTTGATACACCATGTTAAAGTTTGAGACACAAGCACTTATATTGACTATCCAGACAAGAGCAGTTTGCAAGAGATACAGATATGTTTCAGCACTCAAGTGGAGGCTATAACATCTGAGGAACATGACAATCTTAACTCTGGCAGCAATAGAGCAAACCTTTGACTCATAACATTTGGACATTTTCTTTTTCTGTTCTATTTCTGTCCTTCAAAGTGTTTGCAATCCCCCCCCCTCACACACACACACACCTCCCCACCAGTTTTGTGTCCTCTGCAAACTTGGTGAAACATCAGGGGAGGAGGTGCAAAACTATAGTTTCATTGTTTGTTTGTGTGTTACATTTTGAGAATCTAGCCATAATGAGCGTTTCTTTGCAGGTTCACAACGTTTCCTTTGCATTTGAACTGATGCAAGATGGAGGACTCAAAAAACCGAAGGCTCGACCTGAAGGTATTTATTTCTTTACTTATTTACTTAGATTTATATCCTACCCTATCCCCGAAGGCTCGGGGCAGCTCACAACACACACATAAAATACAAATATAAAATAAATAAAACTCCAGAAAACTAAAAACACCCCATTGCCCTTCCCCCAATCTATCCCTGCCCATAGAATGTCTGGCCAATTAAAAAGGTCTTATGCTGCCTCTGGCAGACATTCAAACTAGGGCTCAGGTGAGCCTCCAAGGGAAGGGAGTTTCAAAGCTGTGGGGCGGCCACTGAGAATTCCTCTCTGCGAGCCCGAGTCGTATGAAACTGGACCAATGATGGAACCCGCAAGAGGGTGCCTTAGGGGCTGCGAAGAAGCATAAGGAGAAAGGCGGTCCTTCAGATATGTAGGGTCCAAGCCGTTAAAGGTCAAAACCAGCACCTTGAATATATGCTACATTATAGGCATAACTTTGCATTTACAGCTAGACTGGATAGCTTTTGTTGCTAGTGGAGATTTATTAATGTCAGTACGGCTGCACTTCAGGAACCAGTCAGTTTTTTCAAATGAGCAAGCTGATGCGGGGTGGGGTCTGTGGCTGCTATGTAGTTCTGCCACAGAGCACCCACGCAGGTGGAGTGCGTGGAGAACGATTCAAACAGGAGGCTCCCAGCGTGGCTACCGTGTTCACTGTACATTTGGCTGGCTCCACACGGAGCATTCTGGATTTCCCAGCATGACCTTGTGCGTGACCATGAGTGGGTGATCCGTGGCTCACGGAAGCGCGCATCTGACCACTCCACCTTCAAACAGGCGGTCAGATCCATGGCTCTTGGGTGGCCATGCGGGGTAGCATCTTTTCTCAATCGCCCTGTGTCCTATTTGTGTATACATTTATTAACCCAAATACATAAAATGAGATTATGTTGATGGAAGGGTTCAGATAAGGAAGGTATTGCTGTATGTCTTCAGTGTGTATTGTATGATGTACTAGAGTTTTTCTTACTAACAGCTACAAGTCTGGCACAAGGTTTTAGTGAGTGAAAGTGTTACATGATAGAATCCTCATAAGGGGAACCTAAAGGGTTTTCCAGCTGACCCGACTGTGAGGTAGGATTTATTATATATAAACCATCCCTGAGAGATGCTTATCCAGCCTCTTCTTAAAAACCTTCCAACAAAGGAGATTCCACAACTTCCCTAGGCAATTTGTTCCGACGTCCACCTGTTCTTAGCTGTTCAGTGTCCCATGTTTTAAATGAATTGGTGGTGTCAATATCATTCCTTGTGGAAAATGGCCCATATCCTAGTAATTCTCATGTCAGATGCTGTGGCCCACAAGAATGAAATACAGACACTCTAGCCCAAGCCACAGCTCCGTTGTGATTGCATGAGGGAAAAGCATTCTTAGTTTGCAATCGGAATACTCAGGCGACAGCAAGCAACTGATTGGCTGCTGTCCACTGTGTAATGTCCTGTTCACGTTTTGAGCCTAGCTGAGATTCAGGACTCAGCAAGCTGGTTGCCGTTTGGACTGCCTAACCTTTGCCGTACCTTCTCATACCTGCTCCGGAACCCTCTTTATATCTACCATGCCATCCCTGTTCCCAGACCTCCCCTGTGCCTGCACTACATGCATCCTGGAACTACCCTGTACGTAATCCTGCCTATATAGTCCTACAGGTGGTACTGCCTGTCCACCTTTCCCACCTTTTCGACTGATTTCTGGATTCCTGACCCTGGTTAGATACTGACTGAGCTGCTTGGCTTTCCCCTTAGAGTGGATGAACTGAGGACCTTTCAATAACAACTCAGCCCATCTCTGTTCATGCATTTGTCTGTCCCCACAGCTGAGAATCCTGACACGTTGCCCTGCGCCAGTTACAGCTGTCCATTACAACCTGATTCATTGGTCAGCCATCTGATTTATAGAGACAAGTATAATCTTGAGGGGCTAAGCTTGCTCTCATGGAAATGTAATGATCAAAACCTCTATTCACGCCTCCTCCCATTTCTCCAATACTTTACTTCTCCTCAGAGGGGTAACTCCAGCACAAGAGTTGAAGGAATGGCCGCTGTTTTTTTGGCTAAAGTCAAGATTGAAGGCTTCCCTGATGCTCAGGCGAACATTCCCCATTGTTATTACAACACACATGCCGTAATGTCTTGCTGAATAAACAAAGACAAGACCTCTGTCACAAGGAACGCGCTGTCTTAATTTTAGATGAGACAAGTTTATTTATTTTATTTATTTTTCAGATTTATATCCCGCCCCCTCCTGCAATGCAGCTCGGGGCGGCTAACAACAACAATAAAAACAATTAAAATTCAGTTAAAATATAAATATAAATATAAATATAAAGTGAAGGTAATAGTCAGGAGGAGGTGAGCTAAGGAAGGGCCTGAAGTTCAGTGACAGGAGCACAAGGTTACTTATTTAGAGCATGTGCATAGCTTGATGGCTCTATTTTTTAAAAAGAACAAAACTGGTGGTGGTGTGGAGTTGCTGTTCCCACTATTACTACTGCCTGTGGTGTGGGCATTGTGAGACGTGGAGATCTTAGACTGGAATTTGACTTGTTGGAGTAGGGAAAGCCTAGGGAAAGAAGGTTGTGGATGAGTAGGACATTGGGATAAGGACTTTCTATCCTTTCACGGAGTGGGGAGAACAAAAGCAACAAAATCAGGTGATTGTGGGGAGAACAGATAGCCTGGCTGCTTTTGTTGTAGGTGAAATTAATGATAGTGGGAGGGAGGCAATGACTCTGAACAGCTGTTGGGAGGATGTACAGTCTCTTACGTGCTGTTCCCCTGTTGCAAGGAGACCTTGGTAAGAGAGGAGCCTGTTTTATGCTTTGGTTAGAGTTACCCCAGACTTGGAACCTGTACTGAAGAAATAATTATCATTCTTATACAGAGTGCAGTAGCATTTCTGGCTGTGCTTGTTACGGTATTGCCAGTTCATTCTTTTATAGATTTCTGCAGGCCAGATGCTTCAGCATATCAATGGGAGCCCTTTTTGACTAGGAATCAGCATTGTATGTCCTGTGGAAGGTTTTATTAGGGGGCAGGAAGAGGGAGAGAGTATCTCTGTCCTCGTTGTGTTGCTCTTTTCTTTCTGCATTATTCATAACAGGACAAGCCCCATTTAATGTTTTAGCTCCCCTTCTTCCGTGCACCCGCCTCAACATAAAATCCTGGATGGGGATTATGGGGGACAAATTAGAGGTCAGTTATATTCATGCATCCCCATAAGCTAGCTCATGAAAACAGAAATATAGAGCAGCCAAAGGGAGTTTTCTAGGCTGTAAAAATTGAAGTTGATGCAATGTCATCTTTTATTTATTTATTTCTACCTTCAAGTTGGCAAGCTGTCACCGTGCTATGTAGCCAAGCTTAGCCCAATTTCCTCTTGCAAAGAGAAACTCAAAATTAACGAGTTCTTTTTTTTGGCCTTTCCTCGTGACCCTTGTGCTAGTGCTTCACTCTGATTTGAAAACTGATAATTACCTACATGGGGAAACAGTACTACAGGGCTCTTTTATTTAACCGGAAAATGGCTTAAGTTTCAATGGCAATTTTTTTTTTTTTATGCTTCTCTAAATGAAGATAAAAGTCCTACATATTAGAACAGTAAAGGCAATTAGCCATTACAACTAATTACCAAGGGATGAACTTGAAGTCTTCAGATCAGAATCTGTTATCTTTCTACAAGTTGCTCTGGTTCAGTCCCCATTTCATGGAGCTCAGTGGAGGTGTAGAGTCTGTTGTCTGAATTAAGCAAGTCAGTCTAGATGACCACAGTGGCCTCTTGTGGTCTTAGATTTTATTAAAGTGAAACACTTAGGTTTATTTTTTGCCAGTTTGAGGGGAGGCATGTTGTGATTCCCTTAGGCATTGGTGTGATAATGGTGGTGGCTCTGAAGGGAAAATCCATTAGGATGCCAAAAAAGATCACTGATGAAGTGCCTATAGAGCAAATTGGACAAAGAGATGCGTCGGTGTAGAACTGAGGAATAGAGTCCTCTTTTGGAACCATCTCCTCCAGTTTCTGGAAGGAAGGGCTAGGAGATCCCCAAACTCCAACGTTCGCTCCAGCAACTCTGCCTGTGAGCCCATATAACATAGTAGCCACCAATGGCAGAGCATGACACCCACAAGGGAAGGGCCTTCCCCAGACTGCCCAGAAGGTGTCTACTACCTTGTCCACAGCCTTCAAGTTTCAAACATGAACAGGCAGCAGTGCTTGGACAAGGCTGGTCCTGGTCTCAGCTCCTCTTACAGTCCAGACCCAGTGGCAGTAAAGTGGAGCTGGGCTGGCCTCAGTTCTCTTGCCCTTGGCCCAGTGTTGGTAGGGAGGGGCACAGACAGCAAGGCAAGGTCCAACTCCAGCAGCAGAACAAGAGCAGGTTCTGAGTGGGTGGGAGCAGTGAGATGGTGTATGTGCTAGTGTTGGAGGGTGGTAGTGTGGGGGTAGCCATGTCTCTAGTGCGGCCATCCCTTCAACTCTTGTGCTGAAGTTACCCCTCTGAGGAGAAGTAAAGTATTGGAGAAATGGGAGGGGGCGTGAAGACCCTCACAGTCCCTGGCCAGAAGACAGAGTGCCTATCAAGATAATAAGAACATAAATACATTTACATTAAATATCCAATTATTGTTACTAATTTTAAAAAGTTTGGAGGTAAACCATAACACACTTTAACTAATAGAAGGGACTGCAATGCTCAGAATGATTTGACCCTGGGTATCTGGCAGAATGGGCTCTGATCCTTATGATATAGTTGAACTGTACTGCACTGGGGTGGGGGGTGTTCACAAATTTGCCACAAGCTTGACTTGTGGCAGAGGTTAGAGCTGCTTTACATCTGCTCTAATGTAGTCGCCTGCAGCAACCCTCTAACACATGGGGGTGGGGAACCTTTTCTCTCCTAGGAGTTGCTTTGAAAATTAATATAAACTCTAAGAGCTGCATAGCAGTTATGGGTGGGGGTGCTTCAAGGAAGAGGAGGGTCCAGATCATGGATCTGTCCCCGATCCTTGTGGGCATGCCCTCATCTTTGTACCCTTACCCTGAGCTCAGGCTCTTAGTGCTTGAGGGTCAAAACTAAATCCATGGCCAGATCCAGGAATTGGGAAGAGGACAAACAAAAACTAGATGTGGGCCACATTTTGCCTGGGGCCCTGAGAGAATGGCTGGACTGCAGGGTTCTCCAGCCCATGCTCTCACTCTCTAATTGGTGCTGCCAGGCCTAAACCATCTTCACCCCTTCTGCCATGCTATCCCCTACTTTTCAAACTCCCTCCCCAAACAAATATGCACTGCTTCCTCCTGACCTTTAAATCCCTCTTAAACGCCTGCCCTTTCTGTCAAGCTTTATCTAGCTCCTTATGCCCATAAATTACTCATTGATGCTTCTTCCAACATGCTCTCTTATCCTTTAGGATCTCCTTCCTAAGCTCTGTTTCTTTGTGATTAGCCCATTTCTGCTGCGATTTCACTCATGGAAGACGGGGCTTGATTTTGAGCCCTGTCTCCCGTGAGTGAAATCACGGCCGAAATGGGCTGATGACATTAAAAGCCCCGCACACACGAGTGGAGCTTTGCAGGATTGCCATGCAGCAATTTCAACTCAGAGCAGCTTCCCCCACTTCCTGTCTCGTGTGAAAGCGGCCTAAAGTAAGCATGTAAACCTGCTTAGTTTAGTTACTTTATAAATATATCCACGTCTTCTCCTATGTTCCCCTTTTCTTTTATCCCCTCCCTTGCCCATCTTAGATTGTAAGCCCCTCGGGTCGTTATTCACAACTGTACAGTGCCAGGTACGCCACTGGCACTACGAATAACAACTCCTGACTGTCAGACCCAATGGCTAAATCTCCCCACAGTTTTCCCTGGCCCCACACTCATCCAGTCACACAGAGTTTCCTTGTCTTCCTGGCGTGGAAGGAGCTGGCTTGGATTTAATTTAATCTCCGAGGCTGCTAATTCTGCTGCGTGGAATGTGTGAACATGTTCCCAGCCATTGGGGAGTGTCTTGCTATTAGACTTTCTGTGATGTTAAACAGCTGCCTGTCCCTCTTGGTAAACTTTGAAATGCGTTCTGTTTAGAAACAGTTTTACTGACTATATCCTTTAGTCTAGGTATGAGATTTTTCTTCCTCTGTTACTGAGACAATTTTTCATACAGATGGGGGGGGAGGGGGCTGTATTTTTAGAAAATTGTGCTCTTCTTGATTATTCCCATATGAATTTTTGAGAAGTAGTTCTCTTGATGGGGATGGACAGTGTGCAAATTGCCTGGTAACTGGTTACAAAGCCTTTCACCCCTAAGTCGTGTGTTCAAATCAAGTCTAGGTTGGCAGGCACTGTGTGGGAGCTCTTTGGAGGTTTATGGAAAATGGTTAGCTAAGAAAGTCTACAGTGTGAATCCTTGGCAAAAAGGTGCCAGTAGCATTGCCGCCATTTTGGAAAAGGTCACGCATGCATGGAACGGTCTGACAGCAATTTGTGCATGTTCAGTTATTTTTTATTTTTAAATGAATGAATTATTCTTTATTACCTTTGGTCATCGCTACAAACATATAAAATATAACACTAATATTTGTTAAAGAAACAAAACAATACCAACAAGGGAATAAAAAGCACAAGAATAACACTAATAAAGTTACCATATTAACAAGCCCGTTCAGGCCAGTCAGCAGCTACCCATAGCATGCACAAGGTATACCTATAAGTGTCAAGATCATAACCCAGCATCCACACGCTCAAATATCAATCAGAAATGTGGAGTTTAAATTCCAGGAAGGACTGTCTCAAATTAAATGCGGAGACCAAAAACTGTGCAACATTATTTGTAACTTCCGAGTGAGAATCTGACAAAAGAAATTGAAGTATCCACAAATCGGACCTGCCGCGGAATCTCTCAAAATACTGAGCGAGAAACTTAGTTCTCACTTGGTCGTACAGATGACAATAAAGAATTATATGCTGGGTAGACTTAGTGCATTGATATTCGAAGGAGCAGAGGCGAGAACCAAAAGGGACCTTGTTAAAGCGTCCCTCTAACACCAATGTAGGGAGAGCATTCATCCTGGCATAAAATACAAGATATCTCCCCCTATTTGAAATAGGGGAGGACAAATAGTTAGCGATTTCACCCTGAGACAGGTGCCACAATAAATACTCTGTAAGTGGAGAGAGACCCTGACCCTAGAAATTTCATTCTGCCAACCTATATCTTTCAGCCTGGTAAGAACCTCTGTTCTAACCGTACCGAGTTCTTTCCCTACTAAATAATTCTGAGAGAAACCCAGGCTAGCCAAATACGCTACTACTGCTGTATGCCACTTACTTTGGTAAGTATCTGCCAAAAGAGAATGCAAAAATCCAGTGTCAGGTGAACCCAGCATCTTAAACCAATACTTAAGGACAAATTCACACGCAAGTAAATTCCAACTGATCTGACCAGCTTCCATTCTTATAGCGGCATAAGGCGTACCACTTGGAGCCTTTAAAAGTCTTTGAAGAAAGAAGGATTGTAAGCCTTCGATATTACTATTTGAGGCGAGAAGAGGAGCCCATATTTCCACCCCAAACAGTAATTGTGGCCTCACTTTGCTGTCATGAACCCCAATCGCCAGCTCGGGTCTAGAATTCCCAGTGTTCGCAAAGAACCTCAAAAAGGCAATCGAAGATCCCTTGGAGGTAGCTAAAACCTTCCTGAAATGTTCTGACCAATTTCCAGTAAAGGAAAAATTCATGCCGAGATATTTAAAAGTTTTAATTTGTTGAAGAGCATGGCCGTTGATATTCCAAAGAAAACAGTTTCTACTCCTGGAAAAAACGACTACTTTAGATTTTGGGTAATTAATAATCAACTTATTTTGCTCACAGTAATAAGCAAAGGCCTTAAGTTTATGGTTAAGGCCCACTCTAGTCTGAGAGATCAGTGCAAAATTGTCTGCATATAACAGACACCCGCCCAGGCGTGAGGCTAACCTAGGAGGGAAAATTGGTTTTTAGTCAAAAACGGGATTAAATCATTAATAAAGAGATTGAATAGCGAGGGAGCTAGGACACACCCTTGTTGTACCCCCCTGGATGATTTAATATACCTGGAGATATGGCCAACCTGATCTATTTTAACTGCAAATGAAGACTGTGTATACAAACTTTAATAAGAAATATAACCTTTTATCTATTGAGGAACTTTGTAACTTATCCCACAATAGCTCCCTGTTAGCCATATCAAAAGCAGATTTAAGGTCAAGGAAGGCCACAAAGATTTTTCCGTTACAAGATCTATACTTCTCAATAAGATGATATAATATAAAACACCGATCAGTAGTGGCCCTGCCCCGCTGAAAACCCACCTGTTCTGGAAAGATGATTCTACTCTGAGCCAACCAGGCTTCAAGTTTACTAAGTAGAAGCTTAGCATAAATTTTACTAACACTCAGCAAACTTATAGGCCTATACTTAGATGGATCAGTATGAGGCCCTTTTTTGTAGATAGGGATAATAACGGCCTTACTCCAACCAGAAGGTATAATCCCTGTATTATTAATTACTGTGAACAGTGAAGCCAGCACCGGTATCCACCAGTTCAAATAAGCTTTAATAAACTCGATCTGGATTAAATCCGGGCCAGAAGCCTTGCCAGACCTGAAAGACTCTACAAGTTTAATTACCTCATTTGGTGTAACTGGAGACAATATAGGGAAAATTTCAGACTCCAAGCTTGAATAGGAACCCGCATGGGCACCTTGATACACTTGACAAAAGTAATTCTCCCAAGTACTAAGAGAAATAGGAAAAGACCATGGATTCCTTAGGTCTCCAATAGAGCCACTAATTATCTGCCAGAACTTCTTTGGGTTCTTCCCCTTGGAGGCTTCTATTAAATCAATCCATCTTACCTCTTCATAAAGCTGTTAAATTGATTTTAAATACAGATCCGTAATACATATCCACATTTAAATCCAATAACTTTGGGAAACGAAAATAAACTGATATGAATTTACATCTGAAAGACCACTCCTAATCCTCAGTGGTTCTTCTGTCCACCATCCATCTCCCATCCCAGTTTTTTCCCTCATTCACTATTCTTCTCTGGTCCCCCTGCTATCGAGAGCCTCTTTAATCTTCAGCCTTGTAAAGACCTTCCCTTTGCTGCACTAGCCGCCTGCAGTACATCTTTTCTTTTATGACAGAAAAAAGACAGAAAGCATTATGAGAGAAAGCACTGTGCTGAGGACATCAGGTTGGAGAGGAGAAATGCTACAAACTTTACTTTAAAAGCATACAGAACTGAAGAATAGGGAGAGAGGAGGAAGACCTGTTGATTCAGTAGATTCTATTTATGGGTCCACATTCCATTCCTTGCTTTGCATAAATGATACTCACCCCCTAGCGGGAAGGTTTCAGGAATATGAAGGAAGAGCTTGTACCTGACTCATTGCATAGCAAGCAATCACAGCAGTTCGAAGTATGGTAGCTTCAGGATCTTCCATGCCATACAGAGCTTGGGTTTGAGTAATGAATTAGCACTGTCCTTGAAGAGAAGCCACAGGGAAAGTATATATCCCCCAAATTGTTACTCAAATAGAGTATCTTTCAAAGTTTTCTGTGAGGTAACATCAGATGTTGGGGGAGATACATATGTCAAGAGATTGCTTTAACCTGAGAAATTTCAGATCAGGAAGGAGTAGGATTCACCCCCTCCCCACCCCCTCTAAAAGATATTTTAAAATAACAGTGATCAAGGCAAAAGCAGTTAAGTGCCTTGAAGTGCATCCTATGAGGATTGTATCCCACTGAGAGAATTGTACCTCTCTCTTTTTTTATTCTTGCAAGTCACAGCTCACGGCTTTTCTCCCTCCTATTCTGAGCGAGGCAGCACTAAAGTAACCTAAGAAATGTTCTCTTTCCTCTACAGATGTTGTCAACTTGGATCTGAAGTCTACCCTGAGGTTTTTGTACAATCTCTTCACAAAGTACAAGAACGTAGAGTGATCCTAGAAGCTGCCAAGATGTTAATCTCCTCAACCTCCTCCATTGGGGTGGGAAATAAAATAAACTCCTTTGTGTTCTCTTTGTGCCTTATGCTATATTCCACGATTCATGATTGTGTTTCTTCTCCTGTTATCATTATCCCAATGCAACTCTTGTGTCTCAAGCCCTCTGAAAATACGGCATGTGTGATTGGTATTAATTTTACTGGTTTACTTTGAAACACTATGTCAATATTTTGACCCACTTGCTATGGTCAAAAATGTATCTTGTTCTTTTTATAAAGTGGTGTGATACTGGCTGCTTCAATAGGCTGGGAGAACCTGAAGCCTTATGATGAGGCAGTGCTGTGATATTAACCAGTTGGTTGCCACTGGTGTCAGAAGACCTCCGTGGTGTTGGAAGTACCCGTGTACTTAATTTATTAAGAAACGACAGGCTTTGCATGAGATGATAAGCTTTGTGCATTTCATTGCATTTGTCTGTTTTAGACACAAGACTGTAATCTGCTCACAAGGACTCTTTAGGTTTTTTTCTACCTTTTTGTATTAACCTTGTACCACCCAGTATTATTTTTACTTAATGTTTACACACTGTGATCCTAGGACTGGAACAAAGCTGTATGTACAGACTTCTACTTTTTTTGCTCTGAAGTCGCAGTCAGGTCCCCTAGGGCATCAGTCAGACTTGAAACATGTCGTTTGGATATGCGGGTTGAAAGCTGGCTACCTGTGAATGAGTTGGATTAGTTCATTTTTATTTTAACAAATGGCTGAGATGACTGTCTTAGAATGCACAGGGGAATAACTCTTTTGACTGGCTAGAGCTGCAAGGCTAACCTCGACTTTCATGCTAACCTTAAGGTCGGTAGCAAACCTACCATTAATTACAGTGAGACACTAAGCTCAAAGGCTTTAAACATGAAACTTTGCATCAAATTAGTTCTCTGGATGTTGGTGGGATTACACCAGAGTAAACTGTTTTAGGATAGTAGCCAAATGGTGCAATCTTGAGTCCACTGAAGCCAGTGGCAAAGTTCAGTGGAATGGGGCTCACACCCATTGTTTCTAAAAAGATTGCAATTTCTGGCTTTAAAAAATAAAAGTTATGTTGTCCTTTTCCAGTAAAATGTTGCTTTTCCTCCTTGGGTTACACTGGACTACTCCATATAGAGTGTGTGTTGGAACCATAAACACCAGCCTGGACTGAATTTCAGGTCACAAAGAGAGAATATTGTTTCCTTTCAGTCATGATGCATTCACTTCTTTGCATTCACTCCTCCAGCCTCGTTCCCCAATGATGCTCTGCTGCTTTGATGAGATGGGGGCCCAGTTTCTTACTTAGACAATATTTCCACTGATGTCAGTGGGAGGTTTTGTTTGAGTGACTGCAAAAACAGACCTTTTGAATGTATCTTTGACAAGATACCTTTCTAGCACTTGGTAGTTCTTGCCTGAAGTTGCAGTTAGGTCTGCAGCTGGTTTGTACATACATCTTTCTCTGTCTAGAGGTGTGATAGATGCCGCTCGCTGTCCTAAGGAGGCTTATGCTAGATTAGAATATGATTTGTGGGAGTAGTTCTGGAGAGAGGCTGTTAAGAGGAAATGGGATATCATACTAAACGTTATTTGTAGGTGGCATATATTTTATAGCAGTCCTTCTCTCGGAGTGCAGAGGCGAGATCCTGAGCCACTGTATTATGGCTTTATATTTATCACATTAGTCATGTTTTATGGGCTGTCTAGTTTTATGTAAAGCATTTAACAGAGTGGCTCTTTAAATGTATGAAAGAGAGCGTTACTGCACTCAGTGGGATATCTCAATCCTGAAGCGGACAGATCCTTAATTGTCTAAAATCTAAACTGTGCCTGCTAACCCACTGGTTGAGTTTTAGCCCTTGGTATTAAAAACCTAGCGGAAACACATATTACAAATCGATGCTTCAATAATGACCTGCACAGAGGAAAGAGATTGGACTTATGCCCTCTTTGCTGCTTTGCAGTGTATAAAAATGCCTTGAGTGCTGCTTGGATTTTTCCTGTTTATTTTGGAAATTGAGGCATGCCTATGCTGGAAGACATGAGTGCATGAAGAGCTCATAAGCTGGACTGTAAACTCTTCAGAGCGGGGACTGTCTTTTGCCATTTGTAACTACAGCATCTAGGACTCTACTATTATAATCCACCATGGTTAACATTCCTACTATTTATATAGCTAAAAAAATAAGTAGGAAAAATTGTTGTTGGAGTGAGTGGTGGCTTCTGTCATAAGGAAGCCCTTTGTGTGTATCCTTACCTTTTTGCCATACTTGGGGGCTGATGGTCCCAGAACACATGCTTGGGGGTCTCATGTTATGCAGGCTGGCTGGCCAGATCTGTTGCCAGCAGATGCGGGTTGAGGCTGAAAGTACCTTGCCCAAGGCTACCTGGTGAGGCCAGAATTTGAGCTTGGAACCCTTTCCCTCCAACTGGTGCATAATCCAATATGCTATCCTCAAGATCACATTGGCTCCCATAAGGAAACAGTAAGAGGCATAAACTCTATTGAAATCCTTGGCATCGCAGTTTTGAAACTCAGCTGAACTAAGCACCACACAAATAACAGCATGATCCTGAGATGACTGTGCTGGTGCTAGCTCAGTGCTGGTGCAACAGCCTAAGCATTATGCTGGAAGGGCAATGCTGGTGTTTGGGCCCTGTGGCTGCTAGCCAATCTGAAGCGTGATACCTGCCATCCAGACTTCAGTGATCCCGCTAATGATGGTGGAGGTTTGTGATCTTTAGTCTGGGTAAAGCCACTAGAGATTGCACTAGAGATTGGCAAGTTTCTTTCTAAAAAAAAATTCTTCTTCAATGAGCACTGCTGAAAGAGAATTGTCAACAGATAGCCACTGTGTCACGGGAGGAGGGGCACGCTAACTAGCTGGGAAGTCCTTCCCCGATTTGATTTTTTGGGGATAGATCACTTGTAATCTGAGGATACAAATTCGGTAGATTAGCTTTTCCAGGTGAACAGAACATTAACACACCTTAACCACCCCTTTTTCTCACAGGGTGCTTTTAGATGTGACGGCTGCCGCTGCCACCACACACTTCACTCAGGCCAGGATTTGCCGGGCCACCAAAGAAGCATTACGGCGGCCCTGGGTGGGGCGACGCACGGACATGCATACACACATCCCTGTGAAGTGTGCAGCATCCCTCCTCCCCGGCTGACGGGCGGCCATGGCAGCCAGTGACGGCCACCATGGTGGCTGGCCCCCACCGCCACTCCGGACCGGGTTGAGTGACATGATAGTCCACTTCACTGAATCCACCAGCTAGCTCCCAGCTGTGGTCGAGCTTAGCCCGGGCTGTCACTCGGGTATTTCCCCGGGTGACAGCGCAGGCCAAACTCCACCACGGTTGGGAGCCAGACTGTGGTAACATCTGGTGGCCAGTTTTAAACGTGATGCTGGCATCCGGATTAGTCTGCACTAAAGTGGATTAATCCATGCCAGCATCACGTCTGAAAACACCCACAAAGTGGATAAAGTGTGATTAAATGGGGCATGTGTACCAAACATGTTAGTTCTTCTGGAGCAGCGGTGGGGAACCTCAGGCCTGGGGGCCAAATGCGGCCCTCGGCAAGTTTTTATGGGGCCCCTTTCCAGTGCTTGGATCTGCCCCCTGGATCCAGTCTCTGGCCCCTGGATCCAGTCTCTGCTCCCAAGCACTGAAAAACTGAGCTCAGGATAATGGAGCAGAGTGGAGGGCATGCGCACACGGGTAGGGAACAGATCCATGATCTGGGCCCTCCTTTTCTTGAATACACCCATTAAGCACCCCCACCCCAACCTCTATGTGACCCTCGGAGCTCGTACTAATACATTGAAATGTGGCCCCCAGGACAGAAAAGGTCCCCCACCCCGTTCTAGAATAACCAACACAGATTGAGGAAGTGAGAACACATCCTTCGGAGGGCCTCCTTGATATTAACTCCGTTAAAGGCAAGATCTAAACATATCCCCCCCCACCCCAATATATAGGTCACAGTTCACAAACCACTTGGAATAGTCATGTTGAGTTCGTTCAGTGGGACTACTCTGGAATAAGAGGTTTGAGGATGGCAGCCAGAGTATTTGTATTACATCTGTTCTGACACTTATTTAGCTTTTGGGTTGTGATGTTTTTAAAGCTTAAAAAATAGATTTTTCCCAATTAGTCTTCAAGGACTAGGTGATATTTTTTTCCTTCTACTGTGTTACTTTAATCTTAACTCTCCATTTAAGGCTGGATAGCACAGGCATTTTGAACTCTGTCACTCTGGAACGCTTTGTGCAAGTTAATGAAATGGCTGCCTTTATTGTGTATGGAACATTCCTCTTAGCCACTCGTAGCATAACCCCTGTTGCCTGTTTATATTCTCTTTAGGGCAGTTGTACTACAGCTAGCTCCATGACTTTGAAAAGGCCTGACCTTTTAATCTCAGCTGTACCCTAATGTTTTACAAGACTGCAAAGCGATGGAGGCAGATTTCAGATCAATAGAAAACTTTAAAGAGCTTTTTGCTTCCTCTCCGAGGAAATCCTCGCTTTTTGTGTCAATAGGGTATTTTAAGATACTACTTTTGTTTTTAACAATGTTTTATTTCTCTGGTTACTAAAAGAAAAAACAACCACGATCCAGTGTTGGGCATATGTCATTCCTTGGACGAGTCCCGTTTAGCAACAGCGTAAGAGTTGCTATTGTGTGCTCTGTAAGCAAGCTACAATGCAATCCTCTGTTTCCTAAAGTCCTAGCAGGAGTGTTGTGAAAATTTTGCATGGTTTGTGACCACTGTATTATTTATTCTAATAAACGATGATCACAGAGCTTCCTAGCCCTTGTTTTGTTTTAAACATCCATGTTTGTGTTTATATTGATTGTTTGAAGACTGAAACCCTTTGCTTACCCAAGATATCCATGGGAGATTGGGCTGCACAGGCTATATGACACGCAGCACAGGGATGTGATAGAGGAGAGACAAAAAAACCCATCCATCATCATTAGCCTTGCATGAACTATGGGCAACTGATGGGTAGTAAAGTCCTGTCACGGGCAACCCATGCTAAGGTGAAGGTCTGAAAAACCCTAGGTGCTTTCAGATGTGATGGTGGCCCACGTTACCATGGATTAGCCTCACTTTGGCATGGGGGCCACCATCGCATTAGCAAGCGACTGCATCCTGGATGCCAGATGTTTGCCTGGGGTTGATCCTGACTCTGGTGTGGGCTAGCCTGGGCTGTGAGTTGGGGAAATTCCAGAGTCCCAGCCCGCTCGAGCTGCCACCACAGCTGGAATCCGGCCACCCAACAGGAAGTAAAGTGGCCATGGCAGCTTGTTTGGGGGGGGGGGGATATGCTGTATGCAGTGCAGGGGTGGGGACAGGCAGCTGCACGTCTGCCCGGCTCCCTGCCCTCCCCAGTGGCCAGACCCCCGTCACATCAGTTCAGGGGCCTGACTGGATCTTGACTGCAGTGGCAGTTCGAACCTGAAGGGGTAAATTCATGGCGGCTCTTGAACACCATCAAGTCTGAAGACACCCTGTCTGCTGATTGCAACAAACCTGGCCTGAGCCCAACAGCTGTGGGTGAGGCCAATACCAACTGGTCTGCAACCCAGCCTGAATGGGTCAGGTGGAAGTTTCATCTGGCCTGGTCCCAACACTTGCAGGTGGGTCCTATTGTATGCAGGTTGGAGCCAGATTGCAGAACTCTAGACTGAGGGGAACTGCAGATTGACCTTGGGGTAGATCACGTGTGGGCAGAAGGCTGACTTCGATTGCTGTAGTGAGATGTCCCCGAAAATATCTGGTTGAGTTTGGGGCACCATTGCCCCTAGGAAAAATTCATTCCCAGAGGATAAATCCAGAAAGGGACATTATGATCAGATCACTTAACCTGACCACCTGTGTATCCCAGACCAAAGACATTCCACTGGGAAATCAGTACAAGGTCTGCTGGCTGCACAGGGGGTAGCATTTGTGGGGGGTATGCTCAGGGTGGGGAAGAAAGGGGAGGAGTCCATATCATGGATCTGTGCCATCAATCCGTCCCGTCCACGAGTGTCCACCCTCCTTTCTGCTCCCTTAGACTGAGCTTACACTGTATTGTCCAGAAAGGAGGTCCAAACATGGGACTCATCCCTTTAGCATTGTTCTGGTGTGAATAAACAAATGGTGTTTTTGGAGTTTTTCAAATATATAATTAACATTACGCCTCACTTCCCGCGCTCTGGATCGGCCCCTGCAGTCTGCTAGGGGCATCCTTCTCAAAGTTCCCCGAGTTGCTTCGGGAGCCACTCTGGAGAGGATCTTCTTGGTGGCCGCACTGAGGCTGTGGAACTCCCAGCAGAGGCCCGGGTGGCTCTGGACCTCTCCTCCTTTCGACAAATGTGTAAGACATGGCTGTTCCGCCAGGCTTTTGGTGAGGGGGAGGGGGGGGGGCGTTGTTTCTGTTTTCTTTCACTTTCCCCGAATGGGTTGTTTTATGCTCTTGTTTTGTTTGGATTGTTTTATTGTTGTTTTTTATATTCATATTTCTATTTAATTTAATTTGATTGTTAGCCGCCCCGAGCTGCCTTGGCAGAAGGGGCGGGATATAAATTATGTTAAATAAATAAATTAATTAAATAAAAATATGCAGTCTCCAAAGAAATAATGTGTGGAACCAATGTAAGTTGTGGCTGTTTGTTCCCCTCTGCTCCCTGGACTGAGTAGATTTTCACGTCTGCTATATTGGGTTAGAGCTTAACAGACCTGGTTGTTTTTTTTTAGCTCAGATTTACTTATTTAAAGTCCTTTCTCCAAGGATTGCTGCTGAAATGATAAGAACGAGGCCTAAACTAATTAGTGAATCACTGCCGGCATCCTAATCCGGGGAGGGGGGAAGTGTCCCTTCTGTCTTTATACCCCTGGACTTCAGCAATATTTTAGAGGCTCACAATATTACTCTGGAAATCACCCTTACTGTTGATTCTCAGAATCGATGCCTGCTGATGTAGACAGAACTGTGGTTTTGTTTTCAAAATGTAACCTTAGTGCTGTGCACTGCAGTTTCCTCTTCCTGCATTCTACAATCTGCAGGTTGCCCGAGTCAGAGGCAGCATTTCAAGGTATAACTGGCCAAACCTAGACCTCCCTTCCTACTCCTTTTGTGGAGCATTGCTCTGCAAAGATTCTAGATTGAAGCTGAATAGAGTTGGATGCACAAATAATCCTCATTGTTAAATGGTCACAAGAAACTTGGTTGTGCTGGCTAAATCCACAGCTACAGAAAAGAGGGGATGACGTTTTGCTAACTTGCAAAACTGCTCTTGGAAACCACAGTTCAAAATGAGGAAGTAAAGAGTTGCCTGAAACTGAGAGCATGTACCAAAAATATTAGTCTGTTCCTCTGTTGCCTGCTTGCTTTTCTAATTGCCTTGTCCTAAGATAAGGCAGAATGATTAATTGTTGGGAGATGCAGCTTCTATTTTTACAAAATATTTAGAGGGGACTGTTTCGTAGGTACTGTCCATTGAGCTAATTTGGAATAGAGTTTTTTGGCTTTTCCTGACGTGAAATAAAGTCCTTCGGATTGTTGGGTGCTGGCATCTGCAGAAGTAAGTACTTTCTGTATATTTTATAGGCTATATAGTGGCATTGTATAAATGTTTTATTGCTCCTGTAATCTCCTGTTACACTTGGGGAACCAGTTATCCAAGGGGAAAATGAGGTGACTTGAACTGCTAATATAAAGGGTGGTTTTGCCATTGGAACCATCTGTCTGCTACTTTCAGCAATGAAGGAACGAATGCAGCGCCGCATGGCACAATTCTACCAACCTTTGACCTAATAAATGACTCATCAGCTACCCTGCCAAAATACAGATAAAGTAACCAGCTACAGCTGCTTTCCCAAAGTCTCTTAGAGACAGTAGCACAAATGAAGAATGTAGGGTCTGCTGTTCTGCAGAAAGCTAATCATCCCAATGACTTGAGAATCCTACAACTGACATTGAAGCAATAGTCCCATTTACACAAAGAGCAGGTCTGGATTGATCAAGAGCCTTTTCAAAAATGGGTGGGTTGGGGACTGGAGGGGTAGCTGGTAGTGGGAGGAGGGGAGAAGCAGCATCTGTGGAACTGGTGCTCTGTTCTCTGGCTGCCTATGGTCTTGTGGGCCCAATTCAAGGTGCTGGTTCTTACCTATAAAGCCCTACACGGCTTGGGCCCCATTTATCTGCGGGATCGCCTCACTCCCCATGCTCTAGATCGACCCCTCCGGTTGACCGGGAGCACACTGCTCGGAGTCCCCCGGGTATTCCGGGGAGTGACTGGAGAGGGCATTCTTGGCGGCCACACCGAGGCTGTGGAACTCCCTCCTGGCAGAGGCCCGAGTAGCCCCGGACCTCTCTTCTTTTCGATGGCAATGCAAGACCTGACCTGCCAGGCTTTTGGCGAGGGAGACAGGTGTGGGTGGATTTATTTTTATTTTGGGTGGTAAGGATGGGGTATCTTATATATTTTGAATTTTATGCTCTTGATATCTCCTTTTCCTTTTGTTGGGGACAGTGTTTCCCCCCTTTCTCCCTTTCCCCCTTTTAGAAGGTTTTTATGTCTTTTGATTATATATTTTATACTTTATGTATTGTAAGCCAACCTGAGCTGCTTTGGCAGGAGGGGCGGGATAT
>QEPC01008438.1:923006-933565 GCA_003113815.1 Sphenodon punctatus | reverse complement strand
CCCTTTTTGTCTTTTAGATTGTAAGCCACAGGCAGGCACCGCGTCTATTTCTATGTTCTGTACAGCACCAGGTCACACGACTGACGCTATATAAATGTTTATAATAATAATAATAATTAATAATAAAAACAGTTAAGTAGGAACACTATGTACTCTAATACAAAAGGAAACATCTTTTTAATTTTGCAAAACAAATACTAAGCAGGTGTGAAGGCAGGAGCAGAAGTGTTATTCCATGTGGGAATCCTTCTGGTTTGGTGTTAGGTTTCACAATGCATGCTCCGAGGATTGCTATGTTACTGCAGCTGTCCCCAGAGCAAGGAGCAAGTCTGTATTTGGTTTAACTGTTTTTATATTTCAAAATCCCTTTGTTTAATTTTCAAGTATTCTTCCCTATGGGGGCAAGCTGTGGAATGAATGAGCTCTGCAAGACTCTCACTGCTGGGCAGGTTCCCAAGGAAAGGGCCTTGACTGTGCTTCCCCCCACAATATGCAACCAGCATGGAGTGGAAAATATTGGTGGAGTTTTACTAGCTTGCCCTGCCTGCCTCCATGCAACCGAGAGAGATGCAGTACGATTGGAGTTCTGGCACTTTAAAATCTAGGACTGAGCTACACTTTGGAGGTATCGACTGTTGGGTCTAGCAGTACCCCTTGCACCCCCACATTTTTAGTCTCACTTCACTCAGATCAAGATGCCCCTCCTCCCTACATGCAAAAGTCAAACTATGCCCATGTGTGGAAGTAATGGGTACCCTTGAGTAGGGGTGTCACCTGCCCCAGGGAAGAAAACTAGTGATAATTTGCATCTATTGGTAGATTCATGAAAACCTTTAAATTACATTGAGGCTGGGCTAAAGAACTTTTCTTTCTTTCAAACACAACAGTTATATGCCCCTTCCCCCCTAGAAAAGACACTCTCATAGAGGAACCGCCAGCTCATTGGCCAAATCTATTCCAGTTATTATTATTATTATTATTATTATTATTATTATTAGCAAGCATTTATATAGCACCAGCAATGTACCTGGTGCTTTACAAAGTAATGGAATAGACACGGTCCCTGCCCTACAATCTCCTTACAATCTGAGAGACAGAGGGTGGGGGAAGACGAGGGAACGGGAACAGAGGGAGAGGCAGAGTGTAACATTCACAAAGATGTGAGATCTCAGGTGCACGCGCTTGGCTTGGTTACATCAAGAATGATAGCTGGCTGGTCCATGTGGTGAGGATATGAGTACACAGACCTCAGGTAACAGACTGTACTGGATGGAGGGTTTCAGCAGGAGTTAGGAGAGGTGCGAGGAGCAGGGTGGGCAGAGCGGAAGAGGTGGGTCTTGAGGAAAGATTTGAAGGTACGAAGGGAGGGAGTTCCAGGTGTGGGGGGCAGCTAGGGAGAAGGGACAAGCAGTTAGGGGAGCAGGGGAGGTGTGGGAGGGTGAGAGAGAGGGGACAGAGGAGGAGTGGAGTTCACAGACGAGTACAGAGGGAAATTAGCGCAGAGAGGTAGGGGGGAGCAAGGTTGTGAAGAGCTTTATAGGTGAAAACTAGGAGCTTGTGCAGGATTTGTTCAGGAAGGGGGAGCCAGTGAAGAGAGGAGAGGGAAGGGCTGCACATCGTTGAAGCGATGGGCAAGGTGGATGACCCTGGCAGCAGAGTTTTGGATGGAGATAAGGGGAGAGAGGGGAGAGACTAGTGAGACGAAGGTTACAGTAATTGAGGCGAGAGATGACCAGGGCATGAACAAGGGTTTTGGCAGAGGAGACAGAGAAAAGGGCGAATCTTAGCAATGTTATGGGCGGAGAAGTGACAGGATTTGGCAACAGGGTCGATGTAGGGTTTAAAAGAAAGGGGTGAGTCAAAGATGAAGCCTAAGCTACGGGCTTGGGGGACGGGAAGGATGGTGACCCTAACAATAAGGATCGACAGAGAGGAGGGAGATGAAGGATGGGGGGGGGGGAGATAAGGAGTTCAGTTTTAGCCATGTTGAGTTTGAGGTGACATTGAGACATCCAGGTAGAGATATCCGAGAGAGAGCTGGTGTGGCGAGCTTGAACAGATGGATAGGAAGAGGAAGTAGAGAGATTTGGTCCCTTTCCAATTGCTGGATCTGGCCCATGTCCCTACCATCAAGCACTGAAAGAGTGGGTATTTTCAGACGTGAAGGGGCGGCATTCGCCCCATCACGGAAACAACCCTTAGAGTCCCCGCTGGGATCACTCCGGCATGGCCAACAGACGTGCCGGGGGATCCTGGCGGGGAATCGGGGAGGGGCCACGCATCGCAACGTGCGGCCGCATGCCCAGGCCCTCCCCACGCTCCCCCACCACCCGCCCTCTGGGGAGATGGGCGGGAAAATGACCACGGCTCGGAAACCCGGCAGCGATTCCGGGCCGTGATTGCCATCCAGACATGACGGGCCCCTTCATCCCTGCTGGGAATCTCATTCACCACGCAATCGGCGCCAGCCCCATGGGTTCAGTCAATTGTGTGATGAATGAGATTCCCGGCAGGGATTGAACGTGGTTAACATCTGTGGGGAAACTTCTGGTTCCCCAACAGACGTTATGAGGGCATTCCCCACCACAGGGTATTGACTGTGGTTGAGCGTGATCTCGTAACGTCTGAAAATACCCAGTGAGTCAGGGGAAGGGTTGGGAGCATGGATAAGAGCATGCGCTCCAAGACGGGATAGATCCATGGTGCAAATACATGATCCAGACTTCCTCCTTCCTTTAAGTATCCCTGATCACAACTTCTGTTCAGCTCAGGAAGTTTGAACGAGTTCTTGAAGTGCCCTTAATGTGGGAAAAGGTTTCCCCACCCCTGCCACAGACACAGAGCTTCACAGAAAATGTCACAGCTCCATAACACTCTATAAAACCAATACCTACAACTCCTTAGTCTCTGCCTAAAGCCAGCACTGTCTAAAGCACATCACACCTTCTCCTGCTAGCGCCACAAACAAATGCCTGGAAGTTAAAGTGGGACAAATGAAATTAGAAATAAGCCCTGCATTTTTGACAGCAAGGGTGACTAACCATTGGGACAGACTGCCAAAGGCGGTGGCGAATTCTCCACCACTCGCAGTCTTCAGATCAATATGAAACTTGTTTCTAAAAGATGTGCTTGAGCCAAATGCAAGTTCAGTAGGGTTGATGCAACTGATGGAAAGGTAGAGGCCCATGCCAAACAGGAGGTCAGAAAAGATGACCTCTGTAATCCCATCTAAGCTTAAACCTATGTGATGAGCAAACTCAGTGTCTAGTCTGAATGAATTCATCCCCATGAAGCCATAGGAAGAGGGTTTTGCCCTCCTCATGTCATACATGGACATAGAAAGTTACACCCCAAAGCCAAGATTTTCCAAAGTGATTTCTGCCGCACCTCAGGTTGCGGTGGTGACGGGGAGAGGTCTTTACCTTTTCTTTTGGGAGGTACACACTGGAAATGTACAGCTGGCCAGCAGGCCCCATCGAAGTGGGAAGGTAGGGCAGGAAGCTGGAATTGCTGTACTGCTCCCTGCCAATCAGTTATCCAACAAGAATCCAGAGGTCTCCAAGTGCCCCAGCCATGTAAGATGTAGCCCCAGCTCAGCTCCTGTCCTGCCACAGAGAGAAGCTGGCTCTGGAGCTTGCACAGCAAGTGGGGAGGGCTCTTGGTCCGATGCTTGACAGGAACCAACAGCCCCCTCCTTGTGTCACCCACCGGGGCCTCCTAGCACAGAGACAGCAGCGCCAAACAGCTATGCTGCCCCTATAGCCAGGGGCCAGGAGGGCTGGACCCCCAGTTCTCTTCACCTTCCTGTTAGGGGGGCAGATTGGAAGGGAGATGGGGCTGGAGGGGTCCCATCCCAGAGGATGTTTTTCAAGCTTTTTTTGTACGTACATATTAATTAAAATGAAGATGTAAAGGGTGGAGGATGCAGCACAGAGAAGGCAGTGTGTTTTGAGTTAGCTGGTCTGCATATTATTATAATCTTTTTTCCAATCAGTTCATTTTCCACCCCCCTTCTCCTCAAACAATTCTGCTTTTAACCTAATCCAGATGGGAAAGTGCCTCATTTCTGTTAATTATTCCATCTTGGTCATCCCCATTTCTATAGTTGCTGCTTGAGTCTGCAGCCATTGTGATGAAATACATTTCCCCCGAGCATTTTGCTCGAACCTTGTATCTCTTTTGTTTTGCAAAGTTAATGAGTGAAAATACCTAAGCATAGTGTTCTCTCTCGAAGTCCATTTCCAAAACTGGAACTATCAGAGTCTGTACTAAAGTACAAGTGTTCCTAAAATACTCTCTTCTTACAGGAACTGCTGATAAATAGGAGACACACATTAAAGTCTATAGCAGGTTTTCTATTGACTCCAGTGGGTGGAGGATCGCACGCATCCACATTCTATGTAAACATCCGCCTGAATGGAGCCTAAACCAGGGGTGGAGAACTTCCAGCCTGGGGGCCAAATGTGACCCCTAGATAGTTTTTACTTGGCCCTTTCCTAATTCCTAGATCTGCCCCCGGGATTCAGCTCCTACCCACCCACCCCCACAAGCACTGAAAGACTCCGCTCAGGAGAAGTGAGTTCTCGTGGAACTCGCAGGACATGCACAGAAGGATAGCGGAGAGATCCATGGCACAGAACCATGATTTGGACCCTTCTCTTCTTGAGTGTGCCCCTTAAGGACCCCATTCTCCAACCTCTATAAGGCTTTTGGCCCTTGGACTCATTTTCAAAGTGGTTCCTGGGATGGAAAAGGTTCCCTACCCCTGCCTTAAGCTACCAGAGTAAGAGATGGCACCTCATAGCTCTCTCATGCAAAGCAGGGATTAGGACCTTTTTCTTACCAGGTGAGAATGAGTGCAAGCTCCATGAGCTGGATAGGATTGGGGAGTGCTTAAGGGGTGTGTGGTGTAGTGCCATCTACTGGGGACTACCTGTAAGTTCTACGTTTTCCATAAATCCTGGAGAAACCGAAAGGGAGAGAAATTTCTAGGAGGACCTCAGATAGCAAGGGCCAGGACAGAAACTGTTCACTGCTGTTCTGTAAGATCGAAGTTATTCTGCGACAGTTATGAAATAAAGTGGTTTATATGAAATCTGGGCTATTGAAGTGTATGTGTACAGCACAAACCACGAAGGTCCCTTATGAGAAATGCAGGTTGCAGGACTGCATTGGCTCCAATGCAGCCCTTCAACCCGCATTTCTCTTGTGGCCTCTAAAATTTGCCAATCTGGCTACCCTACCCACAATACAAACAGCCAGCTCCTCTGTGAGTGGGCAAGTGCAGCCACTTACTCTCCTGAACAGCTGATTAGGAAGGAACCAAGATGCAGCCCCCTCACTTGCAGTGCAAGCAGCCAGCTTGGGGTTTGCACTGCAGTGGTGGACAGTGCTGCTGCTTTCCCGCTGTTAAGCAAGGAATCCCCTCCAACTTCAAGGTTGGTTGTAGGCAGGAGAGCCCTCCTGTCATGGGTTTGGGGGTCCGCACCCCCACTTAACTGGGTTTGAGTGACTCAGTTTCCCTTGCGCACAATTCTCTTGAATCAGTTTCTCTCTCTGGCTAATTCAAGTGTGCCACAATGAAACTCCTTTGTCACACAAGGGCTCGATCCTTCCCTTTTACAGACTCTTTACTCTCTGGGTTCGCAAGAGCTTGAGGGCTCTTGTAGCTCACTTGTGTTCCAATGTTAGACACAGAGACTTCTTCATAAAGATATAAAGTAAGTTTATTGATTACATAAGCAAGATAGTTGATACAGAGTGGTTATTAGAAATGAAAGGTAAAGCATTCCTAACTTATACTGGTTGAGTTCCTAAATTAATCTTACCCTATAAAGTTCCATAAGCTTCTCTCAGTCCTTTGGTGTAAAGCGACTGGGCACTGGGTCTTAGAGAGCAAAATCCTCCTCTCAGTCCGTGTCTCTTCAGCCTAGCTGCTGCTGATGGCAGACAAGCTTTCACATGTAGATCAGTTCTCTAGCTCGCTTTAAGAATGAGCTTCCTCTAGGTGACTTACTGGCTTGTTTAAATAGTCTTTGTCTCTGTTCTCACCTTTGGGGAATCCTGGATCAGGTCACGTAGTCAACCCAGGCAAACATAGAAGTCAATTTACATCTCAACAGGGCTGTCTGGCAAGAGACCTTCAATACCCATTTTGTTACCTGTTTGTATTTCCTGTAGGCTGTCATGTGTTACATCTCTGATCTGGATTCTACAGTTCTCCCTTGCAAGATCACATATATGTGGAACCTTTTGTATTACATATTTGTCAGACTTGTAGTCTACATGTATTGTAACATTACATACATGTGGAACCTTTGGCATTACATATTTACCAGACTTGTAGTCTACATGTATTGTAACATTACATACATGTGGAACCTTTGGCATTACATATTAACCAGACTAGTAGTCTACATGTAGTCCCGTGTTACACGTGTGTGACCCTATGTTTTGCCGTGACACCTCCCACTTAGGGCAAGAAACTGAGTAAAGCTGACTCTGAAGTTACTGAGCGCCATCCAGCTCCCATTGAAGTCAATGGCTAAACTCCCATTGACTTGTATGGAGCTGGATCGCGCTCAGTCTTCTATGATCAGGGCTAAGAATTTGTCATGGTGGTGACAAAAGTCACGTTTTTATTGACTATTGCCCCACCCCCCCATGACTTTTGAGATCTTCCCATGACTTCTGTGATTTCCCCAAGTTTTTCGAGATTTCCCCCAAACTGAAGAGCAGAGCTGGCAAGAAGCTGCTGAGAAGAGCACGCTCAACGGTGCTAAGAAGATCCATGGCATCTCCCTGGAGTTCCAAACCTCTCCCTGGCTGTGGAGATCCAGCGGCACGGCAAGAAGCCAGCGAGAATAGCACGCTGGGTACCACTGGGTAAAGCCACGGCCTCTCCCTGGAGCTCCAAACCCTTCCTCAGTGTTGTTTCTTGTGGAGGGCGGAGCTTTGGCCGTGGTCAAGTGGCGGCACGACATGGTGTGGTGGCGGGATCAGAGGCAGAGAATGTTACCGTTGTCAGAGCTTCAAGAGGCGCCCAGGAGGAGATGGCAGCATTTCCTCTGCCTTAATCCCCTGCTTGGGCTTACAGTCTAAGCCTGGGGCTTTCAAAGGCCTTTACAATTCCTGGGTTTACAATCTAAGGGGTGGGGGTGTTTTCCTCCTCCTATTCTGTGCAGGTTTGGTTACAATCTGTGCTGGCAGGGGTGGGGGTGGGTTACAATCTAATCCTTGGGTTTACAATCTACGGGAGGGGACTTACAAAATACAATATTAAATAAAAGGTTTTTTTTAAATTACTTAAGAGATTTCCACGACTTTTTCTCATTCCTACCATGACCAACTCATGACTTTTTGAAAATTTCCATGACAAATTCGTAGCCCTACCTATGATTAGACAGTGTCTGAGCTTTCTTTTCAAGACCTCAAAGAGATTGTTTTTATTGTTTTAGTAACCCCTTTTATGTATTGCTTTTAATATCTTGTGAGCTGCCCCGAGTTGCCGTACGGCTGGAGGGCGTGGGATATAAATGTTTAAATAAAATAAAGAGCCTACTAAGTCGATCAGTAAAATATTCAAATCGGGATTGCCCCATTCCACACCTAGTGCTAAACTGCTGGATAAGCACCTAAGTCAGCATCTACGGGTGCTTGCCCATGTTATCTAAGCAGAGAAAAACGTATGTTTTGTAAACTCACGGAGTGGAAATGAGCATGTAGCTCTGAACGCGGGCGCAGGGTTAGAAGCATCATCAGCCATGTCTCAGGTTGGTTGTCATGGGTGACAGGGCTGGATTTTGAGCCCTGTCCATCCATGGTTTGACAACAATGCACGACACAGCTGATGATGCTTCTAACCCTGCGCCTGTGTTCAGAGTGACATGTTCATTTCCACTCCGTGAGTTTACAAAATGTACGTTTTTTTCTGCTCAGATAATGTGGGCAAGCAGTGAGCACCCTAAATTCTGGTGTGTTTCTTGAACTGGGGAATAGTATTAGGCACCAGCTTTGCAAACTGCACAGGATACACAGCCTCTCTGTAGTAACAGGATGCTTCCATCTTTTCTTTGCTTTGATTCCCATTTAATTGGGGACTGAACATGTGGGGGAGGGAAATGATCCAAAGTTATTCAATTTCTTAGCTCCTTTTAAAAATAAATACAGTTTTATGGCCAGGTCCCATGAGAGAAATTTTGGGCCCTGGGAAGACCAGACTCTTGGTTTCCCTGCTCTCCTCCCCCGCCCCATTTGGAAGTGCAGTCTTCTGCTGTGGTATGGAGAGCAATGGAAACCGGAAAGAGAGGTGTATGGCTAGCTGAGAAGGGCCTGCCAGGTATAGGTCTGGTTGGTCTGGGCCCTGGAAATTTACCCCATTTCCTACAACTTATCATGGGTAGAGCTAGCATTAAACCTTTGAGAGCTTGGTCAAGGTCTCTCCATCTGGGTGGCTTATGTTTTTGTAGTTTAGCCTAGTGGGGCCTCTCATGGCCTGAGGTGCAGAGCATTTAGTGCTAGGCAAGGTACATGGAGATGGAGAGGTTCATTTTGGCATGCTCTTAAATTTGTATTATTTATTATTTGTTTATATAGCATCAGCAATGTACCTGGAGCTATAATTGAGAGAGGCCCCTGCCTCTCTCAGAATTGAGAGACGCCCCTGCCCTGAGGGGCTTACAATCAACTTTGCTGGGCTGCTTCTTTCCCCCACATGTACAGTTTTCAATTAAATGGGAATAGCAACAAACAAACAGAGGGAAGTACTCTCTTACCACAGAAGGCCATGTGTTCTGCTCAGCTTTCAAAAGTGACTGCATAATACCGTTCCCTAATTCAAAATGGAGCTGGTTGCTAGGGGTGTCATTTAGGAAGTCGGTATGGGGTAAGTATTAGCTCCCTACTCCCATGTTTCATACCCCCAGCTGATCGTGCTTCAAAACTTCCTGTATCTCTGGCCCTTCACATGAGACGTTCACACTTCTGTGTAATTCTCACGCAAACACTGCCAGCACCACTTAGCCTGTTACCTGCCAAAGACCTCTGCTGAAAGCTGCCCCTCCCCTACTGTAATCTGACATGGTGCCCCTGCTGGTCACACGCCTAAAACCAAATTTGCTCCCAGAGGGACTTGTTTGTATCTAAGGCCGCCTTTGATTTGCCTGAAGCAGTTGTGAAGTGCTACCTTTTCTATATCTTGAACCACTGATGTCTTTACCTGAAGGTTTTTTTGCATCCAAACCCAAATTGGATTTTGCTGATCTAATTTTCAGATTAAGGAAGACAGTCTCTTTAATAGTGTAGTGCCATTCCTCTTCATTTGTGCGATAAACAGAAAAGAACCAATTATCTTAATTTCTCTTCCTAAATAGATTTAGTCTTTTTTGTGCAACAATATTGAATTTTACCCTAACACAATATTAGGAAACTTTAATATTTGGGAATATATTGGTATCAAATTTGGGCAGATATATAAGGAAGATATATTTAGATCATTTGAAGAAATCCAGCATTCTGCAAATGACATTAAAACCTCATTTTTCCAATATATACAACTGATGCATTTTTCATCATATCCCTAGAGAAAGGCAAACTTTAGCAGAAAATGGGCAGAATTTGAGAATATATTGACTGCAAATATAGAACAGAAAGGCCTGTTCGCATTATATAAAGTTAATTACTTTGTAAAGTGCCAGATACACTGCTGACGCTATATAAATGTTTGTTAATAATAATAATACTAAACTGCCAATTAAAGGGAGCACCTACATTTGATGCAAGAAGATCTAGAGACAATGGATTAGAAATCAAAAAAGAAAATTGCAAAGTTATCTAGAATAATGGTCCTCATGCATCTATATGTACAACAATAAAAGAAAACTTACTGTAAAATTCTACACCAGTGGTATCTTATCCCATTTAAAATTAAATGTATCTGATACAGGAACAGGCAAATGTTGTAGAGAGAGTATTGTCACATGAGTGAATTTTACCGTGGTGGGCATGTCCCAAAATCAAGGGTTTGGGGGGAAAGGTTGGAGACATGCTAAAGAAAAGCATGTGAATTATCACATAAATCTTTAGCTTTTTTTTCTGAATCGCCCTGAGAATTCTGTTATATAAGAATCATATTTTACATAAGATCACTAATATGTTAGCAGCTACAAGAATTACAATTGCAAGGTAGGGATGGGCAGACGCGATTCGGAAGTTCGGAGTTCGGCCCGAACTCGGCCTGTTCGGACGACCGAATGCAAACACGAACCCGAACCCAAACATACCGAACAAACCGAACGGCGAAATGGCCGAACAGTTTGGTCAGTTCGGATCATGTTCGGGTGAGTTCGGGTGGCAAAAAAAGATTCACCGGAAGGTCAAACATGACAGGGAGGTGTAGTCAGTCACTGAGGAGCAGACTTCCAGGCACCAGGGGTGGAGAGGCTTGCAAGAAACAAAACTAATTATCTGCCTCCCCCCTTCCCAACACCTTCTGAGCTAGTCACTGTTCCTGAACAGCAGGCGTTGAGTAGGATTTTTAGATTGCTTTAAGTTTCATTTCA
>QEPC01008438.1:897314-922932 GCA_003113815.1 Sphenodon punctatus | reverse complement strand
TATATATATATATATATATATATATATATCTCGATATATATATCAATATATGGATATGGATATGGGATGGGGGGATAGATAGATTAGATAGATGTAGGAGTTAGCTTATTGTTAGAGAGACCGTTAGTGATTTAGTTTTAGTGTTTGTAGGAGTAGGTCTGTGTACTTATTAGATAATCCATTTAGTTCATAGCATTTAGAATAGTTAATAGCAGCTAGATTTAGTGTAGAGATAGATATATATAATATTAGATTTTTTTTAAAAAACCATATAAAAACAAAAAAGCCAAATAAAAAACAAAAGAAAACCATATAAAACCCAATAAAACCCCCCAAAACCATATAAAAAACAAAAAAACACCCATAACAACATTTCCCGAACGGCCGAACTGAACAGCCTAACCGAACGGATGAACAGAACGGCCGAACCCGAACTCGGTGAACTAGCCGAACGCAGCAGAACCGAACGGACGAAACGAACGCAACCGAACCAAATGGACGAACCCAAACCGTGATCTGTTCGCCCATCCCTATTGCATGGCGCCGGAAGAGGAGTGACAGCTCTAAAATCAATGACTGGTTCCAAAATGTCTGGGAAGTGTTGGTAATGGAAAAACTAACTCATCATGTTAGTGTCCTACAGGGAAGAAGAAAGAAAGATAGTTATCTAGAAATCTGGTGGAAGTTTTGAGACTTTGCTGGAAAAGAATCTTCTCCTGTCAAGAAACACAAAAGATTAAGAACCTTTTTAAAAAAAAAAAAAAAATAATTTAAATTTATTATTTAATAATAAAAATTAATTATTATTATTGGATTAATTCTATATCGACCATTATCGGCATCATCAGATTAATCCGATGCCAATATTCCCACCCCTAGTGATTGGTTTCAAAGTTATGGAGAAGTGATTTAAAAATTCAACTGGGGGTGGGGAGGGTCATTTGTCTGCTTTTGCAGTTGGTTTGAGGGAATGTTGTTTAGTTTTTGTTTTCTACTCTGATAAAAAACAGTGTAAGCGGACGGCCAGAATGCCGGAGCCGCTGTGCAGTTAGAATTCCTTGATATCAGCATGGATGATAGCCTCATTGTTAGGAATCCCAGACACGGGTGGAGGTTTTTGAATGGGATTATTTATTGTTCAGGAGGTTTTTTTGGTTTGAAAATTTGTGCGAGCATTAACTATTCTCTTAAACTGGAGGGTTTTTGTTGGTAAATCGACATTTGTTTGTAAGTAATAAAGCATTTATATAAGTTGCATGATTGGATATATTAGGCATTCATTGGGGATCTTTCAATAAAAAAGATATTTGAAACCTTCTGTAGAACAGATTTTTTTAAAGTGTTGTCCACAGCACTGCAAAAGCAGCTAAGATAAACGTGTAGCAGGGCAGTCAGGAAGAGTGCTGGTGAGCACTCTGCCTGAAAGGATAGTGGGTTAGTGCCCGCATAAGGTGGCACTGGCTGGAGAGGTGCAGGAGGCGGCAGTAGGACTGCACCTGTGACATCTTGGCTGGGTTAGCTGGGAGCTGGGCCGTTGAGGCTCGTGAGAGCTAGCTGAGCTGGGCATGATGGGGCCAGCCCAGAGCTCAGTAGGCTGAGCTGGGACTCAGTTTGGGGACTGAGAGCCACTGTGGTGTAGTGGAGAAGGTGCTGGACTTGGTCCTGGGAAGCCAGGATTCAAATCCTGACCTAGCCATGAGCCCACTGGGTGGCCTTGGGCAAGTCACAACCTCTCAGCCTCAGTTTTCCACCTGTAAAATGGGAGCGTGTGTGTGTCTGTCTGTCCCTGTGTCCCCATCACCCGTGTCCATTTTAGATTGTAAGCCCACTGGGCAGGGACCTATCTATCTCCAAAATCTGTGACTGTAAAGTGTTGTGTAGTGCTATAGAAAATGATTAGTAGGGGAAAGGGTAAGGAGGAGGCTCTGCCTCTGAGCTGGCTTCACGAGGGATTGGGCCTGGCCAGTAGAGCCATGAGCAGCAGGGGTTGAGAAGGAAGCCCTGCTGGGAATCTGTGGGGGTTCTTCTTCAGGAGAACTCTAGAGAGACTTCCTTGGAGATGGAAGGTAGGAAGGGACTCTGTCTGAAGGGCTGAGCCAGCCCGCAGCTTCAGGATGCCCCCGGAAGCCTGGTCAGGGAAGAGGGAGCCTGGCTATGGACAGTTGGCTAGTCAGAGGGTAGGATGCCAGGCTACTGCCATAGGAACTAGAAAAAGGGTGTCCAGCTAGGGGGTAAGGTGCTGGGCCAGAGAGGCCAGGGTAGCTAGAGGGGTGTGCCTGGATGAAGGACTAGGAATATGGTGGGGAGCTTAATAAAGGATTATGGTGAAGAGCAATTCCCAGGTGGTCTGGCATCTTTGTGGGGACTGCTCTGGTAAAGACTTACCCTGAGATGAGGCCACCCTATTACAAAACTGTCGTTTGGTGCTTCATTCTCTTCCGTCTTCACCATGGTGCCAGCACATTTCTCCAATGTATTTTTTTCCTTTCAGTTTTCTAGGAGTGAATTGGCAAGACAATGGATCCAGACTTTCTCAATGCCTTTACCGATGGCAGTACTCTTAATCAGTTGCCCCAGGAGAGGGACGCTGTTATAGGTACGTGTTTCTGAACCAGAACTGAAAGAAAACAGGACTGTAAAGTTAATCAAATGTAAAAGCTTCCTCTAGAAAGGAAGCTGACTAGTTCTGCAATATTATTCCAGTTTTTAATCAAGCTTTAAGCAGCCCTCTTGCATGTAATCTGGTCCGTGGCTTTCCACTGGCAGGTTATAAAGAGGTGATGCAAGTCTTAAATAATCTTTTAAATGAGGCTTACATTTCACAAAGGACAATCAAACCAAATAGGTTTCTTTGGCTTATTTTAGGAAAGTGCCCTTTAGGTCGCATTAATTTGGGTTCCCTGGAAAGCTAATTTGAAACGGGCAGTCATAAAGATCTGATATGCCTCTTTTTTTCCTCTTAGGGGATCTGTAATTAGCAATGGGGGTGGGGGGTGTTGTATTGCACTGATGGCAGTTATAGAAAACTTGCATTAGTCACACTGGATGATTGTAATGGTTACTTGTTTACTTCTATTTCTAGGAGAAAAGAGGAAATGCATAAAACCTAGTTCCCGAAATGATCCTAAATTGGAAAAACTGCAAACGGTATGTTTCCTTTTACTTACCACTAACTAAGCCTGCTGTTACGTATCCAAGATGCCCAGTAAAGTTGAAGAGAAAATTTCTGTTGAAAGTTTTTCTTTCTTGATGGGAAATGGTTTGTCTATTAAGGGAGAAAATTTTCATTGGTAAACAAGATTCCCCCAATGGAATTTGTCAGGGTGAAATTTTAGTCAGCCAGGAAAAATTGTTTCATTTACCCCAGGTGAGTGGGCCAGAGTATGAAAATCCAAAATGAATTAAGAGTTATCTTTGGGCAACAAAAACCAGAGGATCATGGGATATGCTGCACAACAAGCAGCCATTTGGCAGTGCACAGCAACAGCTTCCTATGCTCCTGCAATACAGTCGGGGGCCTGTGTTCACTAGGCATAGGAACTCAGATGGAAAACTGGAATCAGAATCAATTGCTTTTTGATTTGAATTGGATCGGAATCGGTTTAATAGTCCCCCCTCCCCCCCATTGACTTCAATGGGAACTTGAAGTCAATGAACTTCAATGGGAAGAAACCAAATTTATTCATTTCCATGGTCGTGCAAAGTGAATCGGTTCTTGCGCTGGAATTGGATTAATCCAAAACAATACAAATCGGGTGAATAGGATCAATCTGATTCTGATTTTCCCATCCCTAGTGGTCACGGTGTTTCCTCCATACTGTGGCACACAACGTGTAGACGGTGTGCCATCTATCGGCACGTTTTATTATTTATTTATTTATTTATTTAACTCTGCATTCAAGTGCTTACATACATATCCAACACCACAAGCACCCTGGTAATAAATAGTATGTGCACAGCTGGATGAGTGCTCCATTCACAAGCAAACATTTAAGTTTTGTCTAGATTAACCTAGTGCTTGTAATTGATGTTGGGAAAATGAATTTTTTAGAGTGGATTTGAATGAGGAGCAGAGGTTTTTGCTTGGTGGCATAGGTGCTAGATGGGATGCAGAAGATGGGGAGTTCCAACCCCTTTAGATGAGGCCACATCACAAATGGGCAGAAGAGAAGGGACTCTTCCGCCCACCCCCATCCCTTGCTTTCCCTCATGGACATGTCCTCTTCTGAGCACAGTGACATCACAGCACTTGGAATGGAGCATGGCCATGGCAGAAAGGGGCAGGGCATTGGGGCACTCCTGCCCCTTTCTGAGGTAACCCTGGCCCCCAAAGTAAATTCTGTTGACACCTCTTCTCAACAGACAAGGATAGGGAGGGGATCCCACATAAGAGGTGAATACAGAAGTGGGAGGGTGTTAGGAAGAAGGGTGTCCTATTTAGAAATGGCTGGAGTATCAAGCCAGAAATCTGCCCAATAGACACAGTACTGCTAATCTTTAATCCATGGCATGTGTAGCAATTGAAAATATTACACCCAGTTTTGAGCACCAAGCTACTATCAGAAAGATGTTGGCCAACTGGCCAAGGTTCAGAGGGGAGCAACAAATATAATTAAAGAGCGTAAGATCAAAGCAGAAAGGCTGAAGGAATTGGGCATGACTAGGCATGGGAAGAGAAGGTTATGGGGGAGGGGAGAACACAGCAGTTTTCAAAGATGGCAACCAATAGTTCTCTATGGTTGGTCTGGGTTGTAGGGAGTAATGGGTGTAACTTGCAGGATGAAAGATTTAGGTTCAAGTATTGGAAAAATGTCCTAACCATAAGAATTGTCAGGCAATGGAACAATTGTCAAAGGAGGTTATGAAGTTGTTCTTATTGGAAAGTTCTAAAAATCAGTTAAGTTGTAAAATCATTCTGGATAAAGTGTCGTGGATAAAGTGCTGGACTTGGACCTGGAAGACCAGGCTTTGAATCTCACCCTAGCCAATGAACTCATTGGATGGCCTTGGGCAAGTCGCAACCTCTCAGCCTCAGTTCTCCATCTGTAAAGTGGGAATGCATGTGTGTCTGTTTTTCCCTGTGTGTTCCCCTCATCCATGTCCATCTTCGATAGTAAGCCCACTGAGCAGGGACCTGAAATCTATTACTGTAACGCGCTGCGTATGCCTAGTAGCGTTATAGAAATGATACGCAGTAGTAGTGACTGTAAGTAAGTTAAGGACTCTTGCTGATAATAGCTCTGAGACCTTGTGTAATCAGCTGTGGTTAGCATCTCACGCCACATCAGTTTCTCACAAGCGAACATTAATGCTCAGGAAGTAGGATGACTGTAGCCATAAGAACTTGAGGACTAGCAGAATAGTAATGGCAGCTTAGGGACAGAACCTGTTTTTTCTTTCCTTTGCATCTTCTCATTTATTAAGGCTAACGTTCATCACCCCTCCCTTGTCTCTTAGATTGTAAGCATGCTGGAGCAGGGAAATTTTGATTAAAATGTTTATAATTGTTGATTGTAAAGTGCCAGGTACATTGCTTGCACTATATAAATACTTATTAATCATCATCATCATAATAATTAATACATTGGTCTAAATGACTGAGAAGCGATTGTTTCTGCAAAAATGTCCATGGGAGATACTCCCTCTCTCATTAAAATTGACTATCTCATCTAATACCGGGTGTTAACTATTGGCATGACGTAGTGGTATGAACATTCATTTTGTGGGTATTGCTGACTAGCTGCCAACTCTAGTCAGTGAAGTGGAATTAAACTATATTTTATTGCTCCATTCCTATCAATGATGGAGGTCCGGGATGGAAATGTGGCAGGCAGAGCTAAGTGAATAGAATAGAATAGAAAAATACAGAGCTTGGTGTATGTCAAGAGGCTGGCTCATTCCAGTCAGTTTTCCTTTGCAATAGGATCTTTAAGTTACGAATTTGCAGAAGGAAACCCGGAATATTGAGTTTTTCTCTGAATCCGACCCTTTGCACAAAGGGGGTAAACAGAAGGAAAAACTGGTTGACATGGCTGAAAAATAAGAACAACTTTATTGACTTTTTTGTGAAAAGTTACCGTTTTGTTGAAATTTTGATGAATTTTTCATTCAAATTTGGATTTTTTTTCTTGCCAGCTGAGCCAAAAGCCAAGATTATTATTATTATTTTTTCCATGAAAACATTAGTGGGGAAAACAAGCTTTTTTGGGAGGAGAAAGAGTTTGCAGTTTGTAGACTATGGAGACGGGTGTGTAGTGTAGTGGATAAGGTGCTGGACTTGAATCTGAGAGACCAGGCCTTGAATCTCACCCTAGCCAATGAACTCACTGGGTGACCTGCAGCAAGTCACAACCTCTCAGCCTCAGTTCCCATCTGTAAAATGGGAATATGTAAGTGTCTGTCTTTCCCTGTGTGTTCCCTTCATCCTTGTCCATCTTAGATTGTAAACCCACTGGGCAGGGATCGTCTTTGAAAATCTGAGACTGCGAAACGCTGTGTACGCCTAGTAGCACTATAGAAATTAGTAGTAGTAGGGTACAGAGTTTCTCCAAGGAAAGTTAGATGCAATTTTTAAAGATGGAACTAGAAGGAGAAAGAGCAGAGATGTATAGAAGTTTGGAAAGAGAGTAAAATAACATTAAAAAGAGAGACATTTCAGTGAAGAGAAAAATTAAACGGAATGGATCACAAGTGGGATGGGTATGAGAAATAAGAAGGGAATTAATATAAGAACTGAATCAGACTAATGGTCCAGGTAGAAAGATTGCCCCTGACTTGTCTGCCCCAGGGCCATAACCAACTGTCCTTCTTTTTCCCATTATAATTATCTATGCTGTATAGTTAGCCTTGTCAGAGGTGGGGCATCACCATCTCCTTCTATGCTAGTGCCTTCCTGGCATCCTCTGCCCAGCTGCTGTGTGCCAGTCTGTCTGTGACAGACTGGCACACAATCTGCGGAAATTTGAGGGAAGGGAAAGTGTGTAAGAAGGACATTTAAACTGCTTTTGAAAGGTTTGGAAGCCCTGGGAATTGTTTCCTCTTGATTTCAATAGGAAACAAATGTAAAACGAAAGGATTAAAATGAATGACACTAAAATGAATGGGTTTTTCAAAATGAAAACAAATAGGGATATGAAAACGAGTGAGTTTTTCAAAACAAAAATGAAAGGGGAAACAAATGATGTCCCTGCTGCTGCACATCAGTGGAACTACCTGTCATGAATTTATCCAACTCTTTTTAAAACACCGTTCTACTGTTACCTTTACAAAATCCCACGGCAATAAATTCCTCAGATTAATTGTGTTGTGTGAACAAGTGCTCACTTTTGTTTCTAAACTTGCTGCTGAATAATTTTGTTGTGCCCCCTAGTTCTTGTAAATAACAGCACCCTATTCATTTTTTCTGCACCATTCATGAGTTGTGAAACTTCTATCATACCCTCCCCTCAGCTCACTTTTCCAAGATGAAGAGCCCTCATATTTGTAGCCTCTCCATCTATGGAAGCCACCCCAAACCCTTAATCACTTTAGTTGCCCTTCTCTACACTTCTCTAGTTCTACTATGTCCTTTTTGATATGGGAATAACCAGGACCGTAGTATTCAAGCGATGATGTGATGGGTGCACTATGTGTTTATATAGTGGCAGTATATTATTTTCCATCTTATTTCCTATCCCTTTCCCAGTAACTTCTACATTTTGTTTGCCTATTTGGTTGCTGCTCCACACTGAGTTGGTGTTTTCCGTGAACCATTTACCATGACTCTTTAAATCTCTTTCCTGCATGGTAATACTTAATATAGAATAGATCAGTAGTAAAGAATCCCATCCCTTATTTTTCTACTTCAGTTTCTGATGGATTGGATTAATGCAACCCTGAAAAAGGAGCACATAGTAGTGAAGAACCTGGAAGAAGACCTATTTGATGGGCTGATTCTCCATCACCTCTTGGGTAAGTGGCCTTTTTGAGCACTGCTCTCATGTTTCACCTTGCCAAAGTCTGCGTACATAACCTGTTGGCATGATCACTTTGCCTGCTCCTTGTGTACTCCTGCATCATTTTTTAATTATTATTTTTTAACTTTCTTCGCAGAGAAACTTGGCTCGCTCACACTGGAAGTAGAGAAAATTGCATTAACCGAGAGGAAGCAGAGACACAAACTGGAAGCGATTATGGAAATTTTGAAGAAGTGTTTGCCACTCGAAGAGAGTGAGCTAAAGTGGAGTGTTGATTGTACGTATGCAGTTGGAATTGTCTCATATTAAGGACATGGTGCTCTGTGGTTTTGCTAAGCTGGGAAGCTGGTGCTAAAAGGAAGCATGACCTTGAAGCTCAGACACTGAAGTAAGACTCGGAAGAACTGGATTGAATTCCTTTTACTCACAGACTACCATGTGGCCTCAGACAAGTAATTTTCTCAGCCTGGTTCTGCAAAGTGCTGCACTGGTGCAAGTCTCACTGAAGGGAATAGGAACTGGGCCGTGGGAGGGGGAGGAGGAGGCAGTCCTGAACCTGATTGCCTTGTTTCTTCAACTGCAAAAGAAGTCTAAGTGTACCTCTTGATCTTGGAAGCCTGATCTGGGGGCATTATTCACTTATTTTTGTAAAGCACTTAGATAGTCTGAGATGGAAAGTACAATGAGAATGTAAAGTTATTACTATTAATCAAAAGTCATTGTTTCAGTTCACTGGGCCACGTAGTTAAGAAATGCCACCACGTTATGTGGGCTGTCGTACACAAGGGAGTGGTGGGGTCTGCACCATGTACAACCAACTCTTAATGTTCCCCAAACCCATGTGTCAACTCCCTATTCACAGCTGGATGCACTAGAAGCAGCCATTCAGTGTGAGACAAAGAAGGACTTGAATCTACAACCTTCAGGGATCAAGCTAACTGCTTTAATCACCCAACTGCCACACCTCTTTGCTCTTAAAGTGTTAGAGTACCTCGACAGCGAGGTATTTAGTCTGCAGTGTTAAAGTATGCGTGAGCGGCTAATCGTGCACGTGATGTCACGTCTAAACCTCGCCCGTGGGATTTTTGACGTGGTGCATGCTTTTACAGCACGGCATCCCACGCACGTGTAAAAGCGGTCTTAGACCGTAATAAATTTGTGCTCTTAACTAGAGATTGGCTTTAGTCTTGAAGCACAAAGTTTTACCTTTCACCCAGATATGGCAGCATGTATATAGTTCTCGATATTCTTGTGTTTGTACAATTACTCACAATTGGTTTTGTTTGCTTGATTACAGCAATTTTCCAGAAGGACTTACTAAGTACTTTGCATCTCTTGGTGGCAATAGTAAAGCATTTCCAGCCTGATCTGGCTATCCCGCCAAACGTTCATGTGGAAGTAACAATAATTGAGGTAACTATGGTTTTTACTCTTTTTGTTTCTGTACTGTTCCTTGGAGAGACCTTGCACACAATTAAGTTGCTTTTTAAAAAAATTAGAGTAGAGGTGTTTGGTATATGCAAGTAGATAAGCTTTTACTTTGTGTATTGTATCTTGTTTTGAGCAATCCAATGTGTACTGGAATAAACTGCCATTTTGTGTTCAGCTCAGATACAGGCTGTTAGTTCAGACCAAAGTCAATCACTGACCAGCAATATGGGGGCCAATGGGTGAAGTAACCATTCATGGCTGGGTTATCTAGAGGCAGACATCTGGTGTAGAAAGCAAGATTTGAACCTGCACTCTTCATGAATGTAATTGATTGCCTTAATGATTCTTACAGCCAACATACCTGCTGTTAGTTCATAGACAGATGTTAAGGAACCTTGTCTGTTCTTTTGTTTTGCCCTTACTAAAAAATAAGCGGGATTCAGGGTGAAAGTGGAGGGGAAATATGCACAGAAAAATATAATAGATGCTTAACTTTGAAAGCGTTTAATTCATGTACTGAATCCAACAGAAGGCCTGCCCACCTCGTAAGTCATAGTTGCAGCACTCCAGTTAGGGCTCATCTTCTATACGAGTGTAAATTTGAAATTTCACTCTAGTTGAACTGAAATGGAAAGTACTTTACTGTGTAAATATGTTACAACATATTTGGTCCTGCTAGGTGCTGAAAACTCTGACCCTCAATCCAGTGAAGTGTTTAAGAATATCTGAGCAATTCCATTGGTTTATGAGAAAATTCATATTTTAAGTGCCTGGTTATATTGGGAACTAGCTCCATGCAGGATCAAACACTCACGGTATTATGATAGACCTCTCTGTACTGACTCAGAGTCTTAAGGTTTATGGCAGTTAACTTTTCATAGAGATTGCCATATTGGATTAGACCCAAGGCTGATCTAGTTCAATATGATGTCTTCGACAATGGCCAGCTCCCAACACTTCATGACTGATACAGTGGAATCCACATAAATTGAACTTGCTTAAGTAGAATTTCCTTTCAGTTATTATTATTATTATAAACATTTATATAGCACCAGTCGTGTGACCTGGTGCTGTACAGAACATAGAATTAGACGCGGTCCCTGCCTGTGGCTTACAATCTAAAAGACAAAGGGGGGGAGACAGGGAGAGGGGACAGTGGGAGAGACAGGGGAGAAGACAAACAAACATTCAAGCGGATGCGAAGTCTCAGGTGCGTATGCTTGGCTTGGTTACAAAGAGGTTGGTAGCAGCAGTCAGCAGAGGAGGGCCGACAGTAAGTGTACGGGGAAAGACTAGCAGGCGTTGGGAAAGGCAGCAAGGAAAAGGTGGGTCTTGAGGAGGGATTTGAAGGAGCGGAGGGAGGAGGCAAGGTGGATGTGGGCAGGGAGGGAGTTCCAGGCATGGGGGGCAGCGAGGGAGAAGGGTCGAAGGCGGTTAGGTGAGCAGGAGAAACGAGGGAGAGTGAGGGAGGGGACAGAGGAAGAGCGGAGAGCGCGTGCAGGAGTGCGTAGGGAGATTAGGTCCGAGAGGTAAGGGGGAGCTTGGTTGTGGAGTGTTTTGAACGTGAATACCAGGAGTTTAAACAGGATACGTTCAGGAAGGGGGAGCCAGTGAAGAGAGAAGAGGAGAGGCTGCACATGGTCGAAGCGACGGGCAGAGTGAATGACCTTGGCAGCGGAGTTTTGGATTGCGATAAGGGGGGACAGGTGAGAGCGAGGGAGGCCAGCAAGGAGGAGGTTGCAGTAATCGAGGCGAGAGATAACCATGGCATGAACAAGGGTTTTGGCCGAGGAGGTAGAGAGAAAGGGGCGGATCCGAGCAATGTTATGGAGGGCGAATCGGCAGGATTTGGCAACAGAGTCAATGTAAGGTTTAAAAGAGAGGTGCGTGTCAAAGATGAAGCCCAAGCTACGGGCTTGGAGAACAGGATGGATGGTGACTCCATCGATGCAGATGGGCAGGTTAGAGGGAGAGGAAGAGGAGGGAGGAAAAATGAGGAGTTCGGTCTTGGCCATGTTGAGCTTGAGTTGACGTCGGGACATCCAGGCGGAGATATCAGAGAGGCAGTTGACGAGGCGTGAGTGGACAGAAGAGGAGAGAGAGGGGGTAGAAAGATAGAGTTGGGTGTCATCAGCGTAGAGATGATATTGGAATCCGTGGGAGGCAATAATTTTGCCAAGGGACAGGGTGTAAATAGAGAAGAGGAGAGGGCCAAGGACAGAGCCTTGGGGGACCCCAACCGAAAGGGGGAGGGAGGAGGAGTTTGACTCGGGGAGCGAGACTTTAAAGGAGCGGTCAGAGAGGTAGGAGGAGAACCAGTCAAGGACAGAGCCACGGAAGCCCAAAGAGTAAAGCGAGTCCAATAGAAGCAAGTGGTCGACAGTGTCAAAGGCAGCAGAGAGGTCAAGGAGGACAAGAATGGAGTAGTGGCGCTTAGATTTAGCGACAAGTAGATCATTGGTGATCTTGGCCAGGGCAGTTTCAGTAGAGTGGAGGGGGCGGAAGCCGGATTGGAGAGGGTCCAGGGAGGAGTTGGCAGAGAGGAGGTCCAGGCAGCAGGAGTAGACGACATGTTCCAGAAGCTTTGAGGCAAAGGGAAGGTTGAACTCCTTTCCCCTCATCCCCAGTACACTTTTTATTTAGACCTTGGAGGCTGGATTTGAGCAATTAAACTGTGCTATGCGGGAAGAAAAGCAAACACGTTAATTGCCACTTCCCAGGGCTTGCAGAGATTCATTTTGCTTTTTCAACCATTTGGCAGGAAAGCTCCTCTGCCACCTGAAGCCCTCTGCAAAATCACGCGCTCTCTCTGTCAAATTTAGTCTCTTGTAAATTTATTTATTTTATTTATTTGTTATATTTATTAACCGCCCCCTCGCTTACAACACTAAAAACACAACAATAAATTATCCAAATTTAAACATTTCTAAAAACATTTCTGAATGAATACTAAGAATGAAAATTCACCACATTCATTTCTATTGGACTGAGTATTGTTTATAGTTGTAATAACTATTCTTATCAGCATTTTTAGCATGTGTTGTTTTTAATATTGGACAGCATACAGTACCAAACCCAGGTCCATTTCTTTTATGGTTTGCTTAAACCGAAATTCTGATACACTGAGCTTTTTAAGATGGCCCACGTAATTTGACAGTGTAAGACTCCTGCAACAGGACAACATAGGAATAATTCTTAGGCCAAAAAACCTTTGGTTTAACAGGGGAGTTAAGGCTCTTACAAATTCAGCCATGGTCCAGAAAGCATGGAAATGGTAAATTAAGGCTCCTGCCTTATTTTGTGCGCTCTGTAGGCAATAAACCGATATTCCACAATTAGAGGATAATCCTTATTATACATACAAAACAATAATATAAAACAGTATAGCTAAACAATCTTTTTTAATTTTATTTTTATTTTTACATTTTTACCCCACCCTTCTCCGAAGACTCAGGGTGGTTCACAACATCAAAATTAAAAAATCAAAATATAAAATACAATAATACATTAGTTCCTTAAAACCCCATCATCCCACCCTTTATCCCCACCTGCCACCCACCAATCCTCCTCCCTAAGCCCCTCTACCCAATCCCACGGAACCCTATCCCTGCCTACCAAATGCGTGGCCAAATAAAAAGGTCAGGCATCTCCTCCGAAAGACAAACTGGCTTGGGCTTAGGTGGATCTCCAAGGGGAGGGAGTTCCACAACAGTGGGGCAGCAACCGAGAACAACCCCCTTCCCCCCGCACACCCTCAATGTAATAACTTCATGGATAGTTGCCACTCGCAAAAGGGCACCCTCAGCTGACCCTCAGAGGTCACGACGGGACATAGGGGAAGAGGCGGTCTCTCAGATACCTGGGGCCCAGGCCTGTTAGGGCTTTATAGATTAAGCCCAGCACCTTGAATTGTGCCCAGAAAGCTATTGGCAGCCAGTGCAGACTCCGGAACACCAGTGTAATGTGCTCCCAGTAACCAGTGTTCCCGATAGAAGGCGGGCCACCGTGTTCTGCACCAATTTCAGCTTCCAAACAGTCTTCAAGGGGGGTAACCCCATATAGATCGCATTGCAGTAGTTTAACCTCGAGCTTACAAAGGCATGGATGATGGTGGCCAGATCTGAATCTTATAGAAAAGGTCGCAGCCTTCTCACCAGATGAAGTTGGTAAAAAGTGCTCCTGGCCACTGCCACAACCTGACAATCCAGATGCAGCAGTGGATCCAGGATCACCACAAGTTTGAAAACCTGAGTAACCAAGGGAGGCTGGACCCCATCAATGACAGGGGTTTCCACATCCCCCAGGTCACAAAATTGGCCAACCATCATCACCTTGGTCTTGTTTGGATTCAGCTTCAATTGGCTCATCTGCATCTAGTCCCCAATGGCAGCCAGGCACCTGGTAAGCACAGAGACTGCAGGACCTGGGTCAGATGAAAAGGAGAGAGAGAGAAGGATGTCATCCACATGTTGATGACATCTCACTCCAAATCTCCGAACGATCTCACCCGGGGGCCTCAGATACACATTGAACAGGAGTCGGGACAAGATGGAACCCTGCAGGACCCCACAAGGGCATTCCCAAGGGGTTGAAAAGCCACTGCCCATCACCATCCTCTGGGTTCTTCCAGCCAGGAATAAGGAGAACCACTCAAGAGTGGTCCCGTGCACCCTAGCCAGGTCCCTCAGCCATGTCAACACCCCATAGTCAAAGATATCAAAGGCCGCTGAAAGATCTAACAAATCAGCAGGGTACAATTTCCCCTGTCAATTTCCAAGAGGAGATCGTCAACCAAGGCCACAAGCGCAGTCTCAGTGCCATGCCTAAAGAGGAAATTAGTCCAATAGTCTCTTCTTCAATGATAGGTATTGTGAAGACTAGTTCTCAAGTGGAGGAAAAGCTGCCCCCTCAGCACCTCTGGAGTTCTGCCAGTCACTACCACAGTACCTCAGGGGGAAAAAAAATCTCTTCAAGAAATTAGGCAACCATCTTTTCTGTGGTATCATGTGACATCCAAGGCAGGAGCCTTAACTTGAAGTTGTCATACTTTTTGGAGCATGTGTGAATTTATAAGAACCATAACACCTCTCTTAAATCAAAGCTTTTTTGATCTATGAATTTTGCTGTTTTTTGAAAGCGGAATGCACAAAATATATGCCCTGCTGTCACAGTACCAACCTGCATTTGATTGGCAGCCAAACAGCCAGCCAGCAAGTTTCCCTTTTAGCCCAATGTTTGGTCCCAGGTGTAAAAATAAATAAAAATCCTGCTGGTGAAACAGGCAACCTCATCAATTTTGCCAACAGCAGGAAGGGAGATATTGTAAAGCAGATACCTCCTCACCGGAATATTTCCCTTGCAGCTCCAAGCTTTCTCAGTTGTACATCTCAATGAATTCTGTGCAACTCGTGTACAATTCCTCACTGCACATAAACACATACAGTCTCTCTCCTGACTCTGTCCCTTCTCCCAGTGAGTTTCCCTTTCAGCCCCAGCTTTGACAGTTTCACCGGAAGGGTAGGATGGGGGAGGAAGGGAGTTGCAGAGAAGGATCCGTTGTGCCTTGACAGCACACTGTAAAGTCCTGGCCTTGAGCTACCAGCTTCCAGGTTCTCAGTGCACTGACATGTCTTCTGGTGCTACCACCCAGGCCTGTTTCCCTTGTCTATCTCCTCCTCCTCATGTTCCCTCCTAGTCTGTGTCTGACCCCGCCTTTGCCTGCCTGTCTTTCCCTCCCAGCATCCTGATTGGGTACCAGCAGTATTTAAGGCATGCTGGTTCCAACAGGAAACTGGGCGGAGCAACTCTCTTCATGCTTCTCCTTCTCTCTCCCCACTCTGCAGACATGGTGTGCCAATATGGGCGTCTGGGGCACTGCCCCTCCTGCCACCAAAGGACTACCACCCCAGCAACCAATCAATTTAGAGGAGCTTGAGAGTGAGCAGCGCTTACCGCTGTGGTGATGGGCCAGCATGCTGCAGCTGCCTGAATATAGCACCATACTTCTGGGATGTTCTGTTTGGCTGCTGCTGAGATGCTGGGGCTGGGCTTCCAGTCTTCCATGTGGCTCTGTTGATGTTGCAATCAGTTGGGATGGAGCTGCAGCTGATCCAGGAGAGGGAGAGAGGAGGAGCAGCCAGGACCCAGGAGGTGAGACCACAAGAGAGCTGGAGGTGGAGCGAACTAGAGCCGGCTGCAAGAGGAGTGTGTCGCTGATGTATGGAAGGAGGAGGAGCTGGGCGTGCATGTGGTGACCTGCTGTAAGCCTAAGGAATCCTTCTAGGGACAAACTCCAAATATTTGCGATATGGGTGGCTGCTTGTGCTGTCCATACTGCAGACATTAGAAATGACAGTTCAGTTTTCTGCCCATTTGGGAGCAGAGTTCACTGTTCTCCTATGAGGTGCAGAAACGGCACTGTTAAAAGTGTTGCCTGGGTGGCTGAATCACATGCCCCCAGGCTGGCAGGGCAGGCACAGAGGCTGTAGTTTCAACACACCACCCTGCAGGGGGAAATAATGAGAGCTTGGTGGTGCCAATCAAATTGGAGGCTGCACAGGGCAGGCTTTGAACAGACACATGTTCCCTGGCCCTGCTGAGAAGTGCATCATGCACTCAGACTTCTGGTGCCATTTTCTCTCTCTGCCTGCCCAGTGCCTGCCTGCCTGCCTGCCCTGTGTGACCCAGCAGCTGCAGTGCATGCTGCTGTGCTTCTGCTTCTCAGTAAGGTTAGATATCTAAGTTGTCTGTCTGTCTGTCTGTCTGGGTGTTGGGAAAATAAATGGATCTCTCTATTTTTCTCATGTATGCTTTGGCAGAGATCTATAAGCCATTTACTTTGGAGTAAGCCACAGGGTTTCAGTGGAACTATTCCAGAGTAAGTGGTTTCTTACTCATGGCCTTTATGCAAGAGACGATGGTATCCCAGTGAAGAGATGAGTGGGATCAACCGTAAAAGGGCAAGGATCAGGCTGCTATGACCTATACTTACCTCCAGGGCCGGCCCGAGGCATGTGCCACCAGTGCCCAGGCACACGGCCCTGTGGCAGCCTCCGAGGGAGGGGCCCCACACCGCCGCTGTGGGTTGGAGAGGGAGTCGGGACACAGCCCTTTAAAAAAAATTTCCCCACCCCCATTGGTAGAAAAGCCTGCTGCCTAGCCACCTGGCCCATCTTGTTTTTCCCCCCCGTTGCCCTGGGCCCCCCCTGACGGCTGACACATACCCCCCTCCCCTCCGCGACGCTGCCTCCTCCAGGCACCCCACCAATGCTGTCTGCCCTGGGGAAAGGGGGAGAGCGAGACCAGGCAGCTGGGCCGGGGCTGCTCAGTGCTCACTGCCTCTACCAGAGGGAGCCAGCCTTTCCTTAGGGAGGGTAGGAAGCTTCCCCCCCCCCATCCCCAGCCCACTGAGGCTGTCGTAGAAAGGGGGAGAGTGATGAGACCAGGCAGCCGGGCTGGGGTTGCTCAGTGCTCACTGCCTGCCTCTACCGGAGGGAGCCTTTTCCTTAGGGAGCGGGAGGGTAGCAAGCTCGCCCCCCCCAGCCCGCCAACACTGTCTTCCCCCAGGGCCGGCCTCAGGCATGCAGACCCCATCCCTCACCTGCCTCTCCCTCAGCTGTAGGCTGCAGCAGCAGCAGCTGACAACCATGGGACTAGGAGAAAACACTGTTTGTTTACAAACAGCTCCTCTCCATGTGCTGATCAGAAGGTTGTAGCCTTGTAAAGAAGATTCTTCGAGATGACACCTAACATTCTCACAACTGGATTGTGCATGCCCATCCTATTCAAATAATTGCCATATGATGGTCTCGAGCTCCTGTAGTATAAAAAGTGCTCTCCCCCCTCAGAATAACAGTTCCTTCCAACCCTTTCTAGAAATATAAGGAAAAAATTCCATGCAAAGCTGGAAGGGTGGGTGTTGTGAGAATGTTTCGAGCCATCTCAAAGAACCTTATTTACAAGGTAGCAACCTTCTGTTCTTCGAGTGGCTCCTCACATGCTATTTTTACATGGCTCCACTGCATGGGGGGGGGGGGGTCCATGGGCATGCCAGTGCATGGATGGGGCATGCACAGCTTTACATGCATCCCCACTCACCCACCACTCATCCACACCCACATAGTAACCACCGTTTCTCCCGGTTGCTCTGTGCATGGGGACGAGTTGGGGGGGCGGGGTGTCAGTGGGAATGCGTGTTAGGCGGGAGCACACGATTGAAAACGAATGTGCAAGTAAGCTATACATTTCAGTGCAGTCATAAGGTTCTGCCGGCCTTTGGGGCCCCGCAGCAAGGTTTGGCACACGGCCCCTCAAACCCTTGGGCTGGCCCTGCTTGCCTCATTAAATTTCATTTATAGATTTTAATTGTTTGTAGATGTTTTTTAGTCTCCAAAAGTGAGTGTAGCAGGACCCTACCCTCAGGTGTCTTAACCCAGGGCCACGCAGTGGGAAAGGGTACAACATGGTTTCCCCAAGAACCCTCCAGAGCTGACAGTCACTTTTATGCTGGAGTTAACTTGCCTTTGCTTGGTGGCTGTGGGTGGCACTGCTTTTTACTAGCTGGTGCTGGGACCTGGGTGAGTAGTAGTCCAGGCAGGCTTCCGTGGTGGCACGGAGGCAGGGGTGGGTGGGGGACAATTGAGTTGTCTAGATTTGTTGTCATTTTAATCCTCACTCAGCATGGAGTGGGGTGAGGTCTTTTGCTTGTTTTCTGTGCCTTTGAGTCATTTTTCAAGCTTAATGAAAAAAGAAATCTGTGGTTTGGGGTTTCAGTCCCAACGGTTTTAGTGGGAGAAATGTATGGTTGGATTGCTTTTCAATCCTCACTCAGCATGCAGTGGGGTGAGGTCTTCTGCACGTTTTCTGTGGCTTAGAGTCTTCTTTTCAAGCGGTTTGGTTTTTACTCCAGAGTGGCACTGAAGTGGAAAGGTGTTTGTTGCTGAAAACATAAAGTGGATTGGATGTACCATAGGTGACTCTGACCCAAACTTACGTTTTTCTGTTTGCTTAAAACTGTATGCAGCTTTTGCTGTGCAAATTGCTCACACAAATTGCCCTCTAGCAGGGGGAAGAGAAGCAGCATTATCCCCTTGCTGGGAAAGCAAGGGAAGGAAAGAGAATGGCCTAAGCACACACAGCAAGTCAGTGGCACAGCCAGGAAGAGAATCCAGAGGTTTTTTCTTTCAGTTCCATGCTCGGTTCACTAGAAAACACTTCCTCCACAGACCAGAAATGGGTACCTCCTCCCTAGTGAGCTTACAATCTAAGGAGGACAAGGACAAGGGGAGCACGGGGGGGCGGGGGGAGAGAGAGACCTTTTTTTTACAGATGGAAAATTGAGGCTGTAAAATTCCATGTTAATTTCAAAATTCTGGTGGACTCTGCCCACCATTAGCTTGGCCCCGTCCACTGCCCCATCAGACTTAGGGCGCTTTTAAACAAGACAGGAATGGCGGCTGAGCCCTTTAACAGCCGCCATTGAGACCGTCCGTTTAAATGCCCGACACGGAGCGCAGCCGAGTCTCCTCCGCGTCATGCCGGCCCAGCGGTCCTGCCCCTTTCAAAGTGGATCGCCGATGTGCCAGCTTTAACCCACACTTCCGGGTTCCCTAGAAGAGTTCGAATGCTCAGAAGGACACGCACGCGCACATCCTCTCTGCGACGTGTCTGATGCTCTTGGGAACATCAGACGCGTCGTAGAGAGGAATGCGGGGTTTAGACGCTGCGTTGAGCCCTCTCCCGCTTTTGAGAGGGCTCGTTTAAAAGCGCCCTTAGAACCCACCAGCTGCCACTGCTCAGAAGGACACGCACGCGCACATCCTCTCTGCGACGTGTCTGATGCTCTTGGGAACATCAGACGCGTCGTAGAGAGGAATGCGGGGTCTAGACGCTGCGTTGAGCCCTCTCCCGCTTTTGAGAGGGCTCGTTTAAAAGCGCCCTTAGAACCCACCAGCTGCCACTGCCACTCTGATCTGGTCACTGTGCCTCCTGCCTCTCTAGATTCTGACCCTGTGTTTTTTGTCTTTGACTCCTGGTTCCTAGCCATTGTTTTTTCCTTCCTTCCTCCCTCGCTTCTCTTCTTTCCTGATCCCTTGGCTCTCTGTGCCATAGCTCCTGCTCTCCAGGTTTGTGTCTCCTTGGCCCTAGCTCTCCTCTTGTTTTTGGATCCCTTTAGCCCCTTGGTCTCCAGCTTTGTGTTCCTCCTGGCTCTTGTGTTCTTTGTGTGCTCTCCTCTTCTTTCCCTCCCTCAGTGATAAGCCTTATTCTCCTTGAGATCGGCCAAGGATGAGCCTTGTGCTCCCTGTGATTGGAGATCAGCTGAGAGGTCTCCCCTTCCCTGATTCCTCTCTAGTGACTTTTAGACATGTCCTCTTTCTCTTCTAGCACTATCATCTGGCCTTCCCCAAACTCTGACCCATTCCTGTGTTACACACACCCCACTGGGGAGTTTGCGTGGCAACTGGAGCAGCTAGCCAGTGAGTTTCCCTTTCAGCTTCTGCTTGGTCCCCATAGCATGCAATAAACACCCCTGGCATTTGTATAAGGTTAGGGTGTAATAAACAACCCTGGCATCCATACAATACCTTGCAATAAATGCCACTCAGGTCCATATGACAGTAGCCTTCATGAAAGCTTATCTCCTCATGTTCAATAGAAGTAGTGACACAGACAATGGGAATCAGCTGATCTATCATTATGAAGCCCTAGGGGTGGATACTGCCAGCTGTAGGGAAGTATTTATTACTTTGGCAGTCAGCATGCTTTAAGTCGGGGGATACTGCCAGCTGTAGGGTAGTATTTATTACTTTGGCAGTCAGCATGCTTTAAGTCAGGGGATACTGCCAGCTGTAGGGTAGTATTTATTACTCTGGCAGTCAGCATGCTTTAAGTTAGGATCTGTTAACCAATTATTTTTGGCTACAATAAATTTTTGTAGGTGCTTTATACCCTATTGTGGGACAATTATCCAGGGGTCAAGAGAACCCCACATTCTAGCTCCTTTAAAGAACTAGGGTTAATTAGAGATTGTGTATCCTTTTGAGGGATAAGCAGGGGTCAAGAGTCTTCCACACTTAATCTGTGTTAAAGAGTTAGGGTTAACTTGAAATTGTGTACTTTACTGTGGGATAATCACTTAGGGGTTAAGAGCCTCCCGCTTCTAGCTCTGTAAAGTGCTAGGGTAAATTAGAGATCCTATTGTAGAACAATTTCTCAGGAGTCCGCCAAAGAGCTAGGGTTAATTCTAGATTGTGTATCTTACTGTGGGACAATTACACAGAGGTCAAGAGTATATTATCTATGTTAATTTAGGATGGGGACAGTTGTATAGTCTATGCAAATACTGGATTTTATTTTTGTTTTTTATCTGATTCAACTTGGTGTTGATGTTTAAATTTGTGTATGTGTTGTTATATACCTTTGTTGTAACCTATGGTTGAAACAATAACACTTACTTGACTTGATTTGGCAAGCCACTTTTCTCACTCTCCCTGTTTGCCAAAATGAGCACTTCAAAACTTCAGAACTTCAAAATGATACAACAGATTTTCAAAAAGTAAAAACACAAAATCCAGTCAGGCTAGAATTTTCAAGCACTGCTAGATTTCTTAATACTGCTCTAAGTCTCCAGGAGCAAAAATAGTCACGTAGGGGAGAAAATGTCATTCTGCCTCTCTAAAATTCAAACGTCTGTAACCTTCCTGTTTTTCATCCCATTTGTCTGCAAACTGGACAGATTCGAACACACACACACACACCCCCGCAAGAAATCCCACCTACTAAATTTCACAGTGGTATGAGAAATCATATTGATTTTTTAATGAATAGCATGTTCATGATTTTAACACAGTGATGGAGACGCGTTAACGATAGAACTGGTCCCGTGGTTAGGTAATCTCCTTAGGAGGAGACCTACATACAACCCCATATATTTAAAGGATGGTTTTTGCCATAAACCATGAGACTTCATAAACTTCTTCCCCAAATCTGAAAGCATTAATACCGTAGCCGTATGCAATGTTACATAAGCATGCAGCCTTCTCCAGCAGCTCAGACAGGCAGCCAGGTTCTTCCCAGAGATGAAGTTGGTGCAGGCTTAGTAAACAGTAGAATCTTGTCTCCCCCTCAGGAGTTCCTTTGAGTCTAGGCCAGTCTCTACTCCCTCTAGTGGCCGGAAGCACACCACACACACACACTTCAGCTTTTCCGTTACAATACTTTTTTCATCCATATGGATGCCCGTTTCTTCTTCCATTGAATACTTCAAATTTCTTTGCATATTATTGGTTAAATGTAATTCTCTGATGTTTGCTCCCTGTTTAATAGTATTCCCCAAAGGGGTTAAGGACAGAAAATACCGTGGAGTATCTCACTGGGCACAGGTAAAGAATATAGTTTTGATATATATGTTGGATAATAAAGAAAGCTGTGTGTGATCTTTCTTTACTATTTGCAAATGCAGAGTGGTAGTGGTTATTTAAAATATAATTACATAAATCAACATATTGACCTGATAAAGAGAGTACCTAAAATGTGCAAAAGTAAATGATAGCCAGTTGCTGTTTAGTTAAATTTAAACTGTTACTTATTTAGGATTTAGTCCTCACTCCATTGAAATCAATGGGAGTTTAGCCACTTACGACGATCCACAGATGGTACTTATTGGACAAGAGTCTGATTCTCAAACCACTTTTGCCAGGAGGGACACCCTTGACTTTAAAATTGTTGGTGCATGTGCTTTGAAGATCAGGCTGTAAAGTGGTTATTTGGTAGCATGGCAATTAAAATCTTCCGTCTTCTAGCTGTATGTAAACTGAGCGTGCCTTCGAATTGCTACTGCTGCCACACAACTAGTGGGGTCTACGCTTTAGCTTCTGTTTCAAAGAGTTATAGCACAGTGACTCTTTTGGTTTATGAATTGGATTAGTTCTGCTGTGTATTTTCATAAATCTTTCTTTTTCTAGAGAGATTGTAGAAGACTCCTCAAGTAAGTACTATCAAAGCTGAATTCTCTACTATGTACTATTTCCATAAGCTCAGTTTTGATCACACATTGTTGAGACAGCTATTGTAGCACACTGATAAGGTGTTGGACATGAGAGGCCAGGCTGCTAGGGTTCAAATTCCATCTTAACTGGGTGAGGCCATCCGAGACGTTGACTCACTTGAGGCAGTGTTTGTTTTCCCACTTTGGACAATGTTAACGTGATGAAGTGGATCATATGGCCGTCAGTTGCCAGACGTTCACCCAGCCCTGCCATGGGGCAGGCAACCGACTGTCATACAGTGTGTCATCTGGAGAAGGCTGGAGATGCATTGCATGTTAGTGTTGCCCAAAGTGTGATAATGGGACATTTCTCATGTAGCCAGTCCCATGCTGCCCCACCACACAGCAAGGCACAAGGACTGGGGTCCCGCCTGATCTCCTTTGGAGGAACGCACTCACCCCAGCAGCCAAACAGCTGATGAAGCATTTGGGGGTGGAGGAGGAGCCCTCCCTCCCCCCTGCCTGCCGACACCCCTGCCATCCAAACAACTGGACATTACTCAAGACATTTCAATTTGAGGTCCTCCACAGAAAACCACTGGGTATGGAGCTGCCTCCAGTAGGGAAAGCATGCACCTAGAAGTGGTGCTAATGGGAAGAGATTTCGGTGTCCCAGAGGGGGCTGACTTGTCACAAAGGGTAGCTGGCTCCAAGCTTGGGACTGAAGCTGCCAAGGAGATCACTGGAGATGCCATTGTGCACAGGGGGAGCAGAAGAAGATTTGACCAAACATGCCTGTTTCCCAAACCAACCCCCCCCCCCATCAGCTGTTTCACAGCTGGGGTGAGCATGTTTTTCCCACCACCACCCATCAGCTGTTTGGCAGCAGCTCTTCCTGGGGGCCCGATCCTGCTGGACAGCAGGAGTCTGGGAACCTTGTCCCATGTGAATGACTCCTTGTCCCGCCCCTGGGGTGTGATGGGCCTTGTGGCACGGGCCCGCCTGGTTCTGTGTGGTGGGGCTGCTCATTTGGACAGCTCTCCCTGCTAGCTGAAAGTGTAGCACCTGTGTCTGCCCTTCCCGTGGTGGCCATGGGATCGGGCCCACCAGCTTTACCCTACATCTCTCAGCATCTGTCCCCTGTTTGTAAAATGGGAGTAATAACAATGGGGTGGTTGTTGTGAGGGTGCACTAGATAAGTATTGTAAAGCACTAGATAAATGACAGATAATAATTACAATTTAAATGTTGGCCCTGTGTGTGCGTGTGTGTTGCTTTTATACAAAGGGATTAATTCCACCCCGATGACTAAATGAGGCTGTTTCTGGTTTCTTATGTGCAGTTCACAATGGAAGCTGCAGATAGTACTGATGATTAATATGGATTAAGCACATTATATTATTATTATTGTTGTTGTTTTTTTGCATAGTGCCATCTGGGTTACATGGCACTTTCCAGAGATTAGATCAACAAAACATAAATCAAGAAATTCCTGCTTAAAAGAGCTTATTGCTAAAACTAATTCACCTTCCTGTGGTAATAGAGAAAAATGAAATTCTATTCTTGCTTCTCTGCGTTAACCTGTCAAAGGAACAATCTGGAAACTTGCTCTCCAGAGTACGACTGTGTGCGTACATGCGCTCTCTCTCTCTCATCTGAAACAAGCAATTAAAAAGTACGAGGCTTTGCTCCAAGAGAGAGCGGGGGCTTGGGAGAATGCTGCAGGCTTCCCCCATAACCAAGCTGTTGGTCTGTTGTTGTCCTCAGTTGTTTCCGATCAGTCTTGAGCTGAGAATTTAGCAGGCAGATTTAAACCAAGAGGAACTCTCCTACCGTTTGGTTACTTCTAGACATCACAATGTAAAATGGTAAAATCCTTAAAAAGAAGGTTAAAAAAAGAAGATACTTCTGCCAATGAAAAACAAAAACAAAACAAAAATCAGGATTTTCAAGTCTCTCGACAGAGGCTCTTTGCCCACATGCTTACGCACGTAGGATTCTATCCAACGTGAAATCAGCAATGATGTAAGAATTGCATGCCCACATTATTTTCTTTCTATCCCCCATCGCTTTCCGTAGTCACATGACCGTAATGGATCTGTTAGAGGATCCAGGCATTTTCACGTGAATTAAATTCACTTTTAATTCACTCCATGCACACGTTCCAATCTCCCGTAGTACAGAACTCACTCCATGCACGCATTCAGATCTCACATAATGCAGAACTCACCTAAGTGTCAGAGCTGGATTTCTCTGCCTTGACATCTCTGATGAAACTCCAGTTAATTTCCCTGCCAAATGAGTAAGGCTGCTTTTAGACGAGACAAATTTTGCGCATGATTGGTGAAAAATGCGCGTGTTTTAATGCTCGTTGAAACACCTAAACCGTTTTAAATGCACATTTGCCATGATCGTGTAAAACCTGAAATGGTTTTGAGCCCCTTTGATGATCGGGGGATGCCAAAACCAGTTTTAAAATATGCGCATTTACAAAACCACATTAAAAGTGTCTCGTCTAAATGTGCCCTAAGATTGCTTTCACACATGACACAAATGGGGTATTATAATTGCTTGAGATAATACCAGGTATTATAATTGCTGGAGTTTTGTAATGTGTGAATGCACTAGTCCCCTTTTATGCTGCGAGATCTTGGGTCATTGTAAGAGCTACAAGCTGCATGGGGGGGTCTGTTGGTGCCGGTGGCGAGGGGGTGGGGGTACACTGGGGTGCCGCTGTGCTCCCCCAGTAGCGGCTGTTGTGATGCATTGGGGGTACCCTGTCCGCCTCTCCCCCCCCCGGACCCGGGGCTTTGGCCCCCGGGCCACTGTGTCTCCCTGTGCATGCTCTTGCTGACATTCCTATCCATCTAGCAGGTGTGTATGCATGGTGCTGTCCGGCCTTGAATGCCAGCAGCTGTGCGCTGTCTCCTTTCGCCTCCCTCCACAGCGGCCCCATTGTTCCCGTCCTGCCATTATCTGTCGGCCTTGGCAGCCCCTGTCTACCTGTGCAGCCCCCCTGCTCCGCATCCCATGCTGCCCCCACGGCCACTGCAGATCAGACCCTCCAGGAGCTGTACCATGGTAGCTGCATCTCAGACCGAGGTCCTGCTTGGCAGCTCTGTCTGTGCCTGGACCGCCCGCGAGAGCATGGCCCTTTGTGACCTGTGGTGTTCGCCCATCGTTCAGCGCTGCCTGCGCTCCTTGCCCACCCGGCTGGATGCCTATCATTGCATGAGCTTTGGTATGC
>QEPC01008438.1:875739-896651 GCA_003113815.1 Sphenodon punctatus | reverse complement strand
CCCCCCCCCGCCTCTCGCCTGGGACCTGCGGGTGCCGACCCGAAAGCCTCCGTGTGGCCTCCTGCTGACATGTCGCTGCCAGTCCTCTGTCTCCGTGAGTTGCCTCCCCCACCCTTGCACCCCGCTCTCCTGCACCTGGCCTGGTGGCCCTTGTTCCTTGGGGCTGGGGCCGCTCCCTCGCCTTGGTGACCCTTGACCGTGGGCCGGCCTTCCACCGGCCCCCTGTTTGCCTTGGGGTGTGTGTCTGGATGGCCCCCTTGCCCTTCCTCCCCCATGCGGGTGGATGGGGGGAGGTGGGGGGGTTGGTGTCCGTGCCCTTGTCCGGTGCTTTCCCTCGCACACTGGGTGTGCTTCTCCTCCGGACACTTGTGCCGTGGCAGGACATTGTGTTGGTTCCCCCCCTTCCGGACTGGGCCCCAGGCCCCTCATTGCTGCTGCTCCTTCTCCCGTGCCATTTATCCTCGCACTCCCAAGCTGTATGCCTCTCTGCCGGGCCGTTGCCGCTTGTGCCCTCAATAAATGCCTGTTGTGCTTCACTGTGCCTTGTGTTGCCTCCTGTCTCATTGGGCTGCTGGGTCCCCCTTCCCCTTGCCCCTGGGCTCCTGACCCCTCCCCCTTCTGCTGAGCTGGCCGTGCCAGCCCCTCACCACCACCCCACCACCTGTGCTTCCGACTGGCCATGGGGTTCCCTGTCCCCCGCTGGTGTGTTCCTCCCTCTGCCCCCCTGCTTGGCTCCCCTGTGTTGTGTGGGTGTGCTGCTTCGTGTGTGTGTGTGTGCGCGTCTCGTTTTGAAGGGCGCATGCCTTCCGTGTGGCCACTGTTTGCGAGCGCTGCCTGCTCTGCAGCTCCCTCCACCCCCCCCCCCTTCGTGTTTCCCTTCCCTGGGCAGTGTTCTCCACTGTCTTTGGCTTTGTTTGCCCTCAGGCAGCCATGTTTGAGTCCACGTGACTCCGGTGGCTTGTGGGGCTTCCACCGCGGTTCTCGCCACCATGTCACATTTGTAGGGTTCCTCCAGTCCGGGTTCACTCCGGTTGGCCCCCGCGGTGGTGCCACCCCTGTCACATCTGTTGGGGCCGCGTGACTCACTGTGGCCCGCGGTGAAGCACTTGATGCCGGGGTGGGATTCACTGTGGTGAATCTCACCGCGTCACATCTGAAATCACCCATAGTCTCAGATGATCTTTCATTGGACCAACTTCCATTGGTGAAAGTATACAAGCTTTCAGGCTGCAGGGGCCCTCCTCTGGCAAGTGGGGGTGGAGTTGATTATTGGTTTTACTTGCAAGTGATTGCTTTCATATATAGAGATAACTGTTCATATATAGAGATTACTTGCCTGAGGGAAGGGCCATGTGTGCCCCAAAAGCTTGCACACTCTCACAAACACATTAGTCCAAATCAAAGATTTCATCTGGGCTACTTTGTCTTCAGGAATGTCAAGTCATATATAAATGGTCTAGCTGACAGCTGTGGTTGTGGGGGAAGAAGTACACATTAAAATAAATGAAGTTTACATCGTCTGGCTTCTCAGCTTGTGGTATTAAAACCAGGAGAGTCCATGCATATGAAAATCAGGGAAGTCAGCTAAAGACACTTCTACTGTTTGTTAAACAAGGAGACAATAGAAGGATGGGTTACCCCTTCTATGAGAGAGAGAGCATTTTGATTCCTCTTCCTGATTGTGTGGAGAAGGGACATCTCCCCAAATTCTTTGCTTGTCTAGTGAGAGTACTACCTCTTGTTTAAATCTGCCCTTAATCCCTGTCATTGAGTTTTAAACCTCTCAATTTTTCTTGCCTGTTTTGCTGTAGAAGCTGAAGTGTTTGATGAATTAATGAAATTAGCCCCAGAGAAACTGGATTCTGTAAAAAAGGTAATTTAAAAATGTGTGTTGTCTGTCTGTCTGTCTAGGGATAGAGAGATTTATGAAATGTGTGTGTGTATATATATATATATGGAATATATATAATGTGTGTATATTAAAAATTAGATTTGCAACATAAAATAGAATTTACAAATTTCCCATTTTCTCTATTCTTTAGCTGTTTTTGCAGTTTGTCAATAAACAGGTTGGAAAATTAGGAATAACTGTGACAGATATTGACTCCCAGGTAAGGTAACACTCTAAGCTTGAATGCTAACCACACATCTGTCTGTATATTACTATTTTCTGCCTTGTCCAGAGTGCCTACACTTCTCATATTTAACTATAAATATAAAAATCATTCCTATACTGAGATCAAGTTGTGATCTGGAAGGAGTTTTATGCCAAATTTATAAGTATTTTGTGTGCAAAGCTGTCTGCTTGTAGCAATGGAGACCCATTTTTAAGTGGTGTTGAGTGCCTACAGCTCCCATTGACTTCAGCTGGAGGTGTGTGGTACTCAGTCCCACATAAGTAGGGTTGAAAAAAAAATCCAAAGCAAGTCATTATATTTTTATGAATCTCCACTTGGAAACTTAAAACTTGCATCCGTTTGCAAAGGGATTGTGGATTCAAACATTTTTTGGGGATATTGTTTAATTCATCTGGTGGTTGGTCATGGTCCTATACAACAGGGTCTGTTTGATTGGATGAGTGAATTCTAATAATTTTGAATAACAAATCAAATTAATGACTATCAAATGAATGAAACTAATGAAACTCAATCTTTACCTTCATTAAAAATTGACCATACAAAGATTAAAATTCCATAAAACTGATTTTGTGGATTCATTAATGAAAATGAATCTTCAGATTCAGTTTGGGAATAACAAACGCCTACTTTGCTTTGGCCCCAAAATGAAGTTTATAGGCCAAAGTTTTAGAAGGCGACAATGGCCCTTTTTACATGGGCTGCGGCTGCATGGGGGTGGGGTGCGCGTCATAGCATGGGTGGCACGTGGGTGCACCCCCATGCATCCCCACCCGTGGAGCAAGCTCCGTTTTCCCCAGTTGCTCCATGAGTGGGGATGCGTGGGGGGTGAGGGGATGCATGCTTCATGGGAGCATGCATGCACCCCCACTCACCGGCCGTGGGATTTACATGAGACGGTACCACTCATGCCCATGCAGTGGATCTGCGTGGGCATGAGTGGTACTGTCTCGTGTAAAAAGGGCCAATGATTTTGAGGGCTTCCATTTTTGCATATCTGGGTATCCTTAAAGGTGCCTGCCTTTCAGAGCCTCTCTCTCTGAACAGCAGGCCTCTTTAAGATGCCTGAAGCTGGGTATGCAAAAACAGACATCCAAATTGTTTGGTAACTCTTGAAAACATTGATGGATGGGCACAATCCTGGGAACAGAAGATGGGGACAGAGGATTCAATCTCCACTCTTTCCAGCTTGAAGAATGTCTAGTGTCTACTGAACGGTTTCCCCACATTTTGGGCTGTGGGTGGATAGATTATCCCCACATTCCCTCCAGGTCTAATGGTTTGAGGCCTCAGAATAGATGGTGGTCTACCCGTCTCAGTAGACTGGTGCAGAGAGTGGGGAAAGAGATGACTGTAGCAACTCCAGCAAAAGAGAGTGAGCTTCTTGCTTTCCCCTGGAGTGTGCAGCTGGTGGCAGCATCTCTACCATGGTCCTTCCATCCCTCCTGGATATGATCACTGACTGGCTAGAACGTGGTGAAGATCACGCCACGGCCTGCAATCACACCTGGAGGTGGTGGTGGGTACCGTGGATGTGACAATTGTGAGACCTGGGAGATAAAATAGATGGATCCAGGCCTGTTCTGGGCAAGCCAGCCAGCCTAAACTGCGAAAGAGGAAGAGATCACCATGCCCATCATCTCACTTTTCAGCTATGGAAAGCCATTATGCTATGATACATCCAGTGAGTTGTATTTGTCCACAGCATCAGCCATTATAATTCCATTGTGTTAGCTGATGACATTGGTCCTGAGAGAGAAGATTAGAGAGGACTCTCCACACTCTAAAATGGAATTTTCTAGTACTTCATATTATTTTTAATTGGACACCAGGGGCATAGCTAGGTTTGAATGGGCTCTGATGCTGAAGATGGAATCCCCTCTTCCACCCACCCTGAACCTCTTCCCCATGGCAGGGGATGCAGCTGCCCCATGGAATGGGAGGCCCCTAGGGCAGCGCTTCCCAAACAGTGTGCCGCGGCAGCCTCCCTAGTGTGCCTCGAGAATGTGCCCTGGCAGGGACAGCTGGGGGCATGTGTAAGTCACCATTCACCGGTGCATTCCCATTCGGACCTGCCGCACTGCCACTGGGACTCACTGGAAGCGGAAGTTCTGTTCTGAGGGCTGCTGCCCTATAGGGATGGGCGAACAGAACAGAGTTTGGAAATTCAGTTTGGTTTGGTTTGGTTTGAAATTCGAGTTCAGAAATTCGGTTCGGTTTGAAATTCAAGTTCGGTTTGGAGGTTCGGTTTGGTCAAATTCCGAACTTCCAAACCAAATTTGGCCATTCAAAACCAGTTTTTTTGGTGTGTGTTGCCACTAGGGATGGGCGAACAGAACGGAGTTCAGAAATTCGGTTCGGTTTGAAATTCGAATTCGATTCGGTTGACCGAACAGACTGAGTTTGGTCCGAACACCGAACTTCTGAACCGCGTACGCCCATCCCTACTGCCCCACCTGGTGCCCGCCATTCGCTGTACAGCATGGGAAGCAAGAAAGCTACGCAAGTGTGCATGCACCAGCATTTGGGAGCAGAGCAGCACAAGGCAGGCAAGCAGAGTCTCAAGCAGCTGCTGAGTGAGCTCTGTCAGCGGTGGGTGCACTAAACTTGAAGCCAAGCAGTGCTCGGGTGCTGTGGAGCAAACAGCTAAGCCAGTGAAATCTCAGCAGCAAGCAGATGCTAGCAAGGCCAGCTGAGCAGCAGTCAGAGAAGCGAGGAGGAAGGCAAGGTCCCCTACCTGGAACTGCTGCCCCGCCCCCTTCCTCTTCTGAAGGGGAGTCAGAGTCCACGGTCCGGCTGGCAGAGACTGAGTCTGAAGGAGCCAAGCAGTGAACCTCTGAGGCCCAGCGGGAATCTGGGCAAGGACTGAGTAAGTCTTAGTCAGTAGAGGAGGAGTGGATTGGAGAAGCTGCTGGTGGCCGGGTGCAGGTGCTGGAGAGCAGAGCAGGGTGTGCGGGAGGTATGGGCGAACAGATCGCGGTTCGGTCTGGTTTGGTTTGGCCGTTCGGTTCGTTCGCTGCGTTCGGGTTCGGCCGTTCGGTTTGGTCCGGTTCAGGCGTTCGGAAAAAGGCTCTCTATGCGAGGAATGATGGCCCCAAACCCATGATGGTGGGTCCTGGGGATAGAGTGGCAGCTTCTAGGTATTGGCCACAGCCCACCCTGCCAGTAACTTGGCCCCAAAACCCTGATGGTGGGTCCTGGGGCTGGAGTGGCTGTTTCTTGATGCGGTGGAATGACATCGCCTCTGTGCGAGGAATGATGGCCCCAGACCCATGATGGTGGGTCCTGGGGCTAGAGTGGCAGCTTCTAGGTATTGGCCACAGCCCTCCCTGCCTGTAACCTGGCCCCAGATCCCTGGCGGTGGATCCTGGGGCTGGAGTGACTGTTTCTTGATGCGGTGGAAAAGGCTCTCTGTACTAGGAATGATGGCCCCAGACCCCATGATGGTGGATCCCGGGGCTATAGTGGCAGCTTCTAGATATTGGCCACAGCCCTCCCTGCTGGTAACATAGGCCCCAGAACCCTGACAGTGGGTCCTGGGGCTGGAGTGGTTGTTTCTTTTTTATATATCTATCTATCTCTACACTAAATCTAACTGCTATTAACTGTTCTAAAACCTGTTGAACTAAATGGAATATCCTAATAATTAACTACAAAGGCCTTGTCCTACAAACACACGGTATCTCTATCTATCTCTACAACTAAGCTAACTACTATGTATATCTATCTAGTAGCTATCTATAATAACTATCTATCTATATATACAATATTACACGGGGAAAACACAAAGAACACAGGGAGGGGTTGAAACTGAAATGAAAATCAATCTAATAATAATCCTACTCTAAATAAATCCCAAACTTAAAACAGGGGAAGGGAATCAGGGATGGAATAAGAGGGAGAGGGAAAGGATTCAATGGAGGGGGGAGGGAGGAAGGAAGATTGAACACAGGAAGGGGTAAAACAAAAAATAACACCTAAATCTATCTAATCTAAGCTAAATAAATGATAATATGGAGGTAGATGGGTGAAATAGGAGGAGGATTGCAATGGATTGAGGAGAACAAAACTGCTGGGAGGGGGAGCCTTCTGAAATGCCTGCTGTTCAGGAACAGTGACTAGCTCAGAAGGTGTTGGGAAGGGGGGAGGCAATCAGTTTTGTTTCTTGCTGCACCCGCCTCACCGCAAGCCCCATTGGCTCCGTGCAGCCTAGCCTGTAGCCAATTGCAGACTATGAAGCCAGTGGTCTGAGACGAAAAGGGATGGTGATTGGGCAGGCTGGCTGCTACTCCAAGCCTCTCCACCCCTGGTGCCTGGAAGTCTGCTCCTCAGCTGACCCCCTCCCCATCACGTTTTGCCTTCCAGTCACACGTTTTTGCCACCCGAACGCGATCCGAACTGACCCAACTGTTCGGTCATTTCGACGTTCGGAATTGAGTTCGGTTCAGTCTGTTCGTGTTCGAATTCGTGTTCGGTAATCTGAACAGGCCGAGTTCAGGCCGAACTCCGAATTTCCGAACCGCGTTCGTCCATCCCTAGTGTGCGGCAGCAGCGGCTCAGTGACTGGCCCAACAACACCAGTCTGACTGGGAGGAGACAATGAAGAGCCTGCCTTCCCGCCTGGCCTGGCACCTTCCCAGTAGTGCTTGGGCCCTGCTTGGAGGAGCAGCTGTAGCCTGCAGTGGTTCTTGGTGATAAGGGAGTAAAGTTGGCTGGGGAAAGCAGCAGTGATGAGAGAGTGATGAGCGTGTGTCAGAGAGAAAATGTGTTATCAGTTTTTATCAGTTCATGTTAATTTAGTTCCCCTTCTGTGTCTCCAATTCCTGTGAAATTGACAACCATCTTGTTTGCTCGCTAACTGGAGTGTCTCCCCCCTGCCCTCTTAAGACTCTGCAAGTCATTTTGCACATCAGCATTATGGTGTTAGCGCCCACTGTTCCCAAGGCAGAGCTGTGTATTCACCTTAATTGAATCTGTATGGCTTAGGCCCCTTTCTTTCACTCATCTAAAGTTAGGTTTTATAATTTCTACATTACAACACTTGGCTGTAATTTATTTTATCATTTTACTCAACATTTCACAAAGATTAAATTTCCAGCGGATATGGTTTACATACATACATAAATGTTATGCAGAAAGTTCCAAACTCGTGTCCTTTGGTTACTCAGAGATTACACACAATAGTGGATACTCACTATTGTGAGCATCCACAAACAAGGTATGCGCAGCAACATGGAAGGAGTTTGTGGCCAGGAGAATGAACACATTCCATGGAATGTTTCACTTCCTTCAGGAGGGTCTCAAAATGGATCTCAAGACATGTACAGTGAGCAGCCAGACTCAACATCATTTGCTGCAGAGAATAGGAATCCTTGGCCATTTGCGCTCATGTGAAAAGATTTTTGAAGGTCTCTTTTCTGCTCTGGCCTCCTGTGTGTCACGACTTTCCCTCCTGGAGACTGAATGTAAAACTTTGGACAATGGTTGGGCTCCCTTTGAACCTCTTTCCCAAGTATTGTTGTACTTTATGATGATCAAGATTCAATTTCTGGTCACCATCTCACTAGCCAGAAGAATATTGGAGGTGGGAGCTGTGTCATCGGACACAGATTATGTCAGTTCCACAGTGATGGACTGGTTCTTCATCCTGATTTTTTGACGAAAGGAGGGATAAGTTCAGCTTTTCATAGGGAGGCAGGAGATCTCACTACCTTTGTTTTGCCTGAATCCACAGCAGTCTCAGGAGCAGCAGTGGCATGCCTCAATTTATCCTAGATCTATCTCCTTTAGGATTGATTCTGCCCTGCTTATTTCATTTGACATTTGGGCATAAAAAGAGAAGAAGGAAGGGATTGAGGAGTAACTTGACTAGATGGTGGGGAAATTATTATGGAAGTATATAAAGTTTCTAAACTCCCTTTCCCAGAAGGAAGCAGGAGAGGGTGATCAATGCAGCTTTGTTAGGCAAAGCCACTTCCAGGAAATGTGCAGAGCTGCCACATCTTCACTTGCCATTACAGAATAAATATTCTGGTACAGGCAGCCTTTGGTCATGGAGTGCTTCACAGAGTCCTTCAGGACAACTAGTGTACTGGCCTCGAAGGAGGTAAGGAATTTTCTCCTGACTGAAGGGAATCTGTCTGTCCTTGTGAAGGCACTGCTTGGGGGCTTCCCTACAGCCAGCCACCCTGTCGGAAACAGCAGAGGGAGTTTAAGCTTTTCTTCCCTGTGCATTTCCTTTCTGGTTTCTGGCAGGGTGGTCATTCTTCCCCACTCTTCTCAGATTCCAGGACGTGTTGGTTGTAGTCTCCATTTCCCAGATAGGAGAGACGGGGCATTACAGATTTGGATTAATCCATACCTGCTCGTAACGGACAGTTATGGATTAATCTGTATGAAGCCACAATATGCCTGTTGTGGTTCGGTTTGAAATCTATAAATAATAATTTTAAAACTGCACATGCAAAATGACCACTGGATCATTCTGTGCATGAGCCACTGCCATTTTGGAAAAGGCCGTGCATGTGCAGAATGGTCCGGTGGCCATTTGTGCATGCGCAATGGTTTTAATTTAAAAAGTTATTTTAAAGTTTTAATTGATTTAAATACAGATCCATAACGCCATAATTAAATCCAGAATTAAAGCTCTGGATCTGTAATTCCCTCCAGACACCCAGCCCTACCAGATAGTTTCCTGGGACAGTGGGTGGCAGGGGGGAGGATGACAGAGGGTGCAAAATGGGTTGTGACCCAAATTTAGGGCAGTTGCCTTGTCATTAAAATTACAATTAATTGTATTAGTCAAATAAAATCAGCTTGTAGAATGCCAGCTGCCCACCCTGACTGTAAGTCTTTATAGGATAACCATCGCTTATAGTTTTTACTGTTTCTTTGAGACGTCTCAGATGCCTTTATAGCCATCCTATAGCAATGTCGACAACATACCAAGCCACGGACCTCCATTCATGCTGCTCTTCACTCGGTTCGTAGTTCCCCTTCTGGAGGGATGATAATTATGCACCAAATGATGCTTCCACAGCTGCCCCAGACTCCTGCAGACCCTTCAGGCAGGCGACCCTCAAGAAAATCTTCTCTAGCTGTGGGTGTCTCAGCATTCATCTTCCCCCGGTCCTCTGCATCTGCCAAAACAGGGGGAGGGGGGTATCTCTCCGTTGAATTTTTTACTTCTGCAGTTGTCCCAGCTCTACTAAGCCTGACCTTAGAATTTGTGGGGTCTCAGTCCCTTGCCATAAACCTGACCATTTAGCCATTGGCAGTGTGGCAGAAAGGAGCATCTTGCACACAGAAGCTTTCACTCATATACTCACCCTACACCACAAAACCACACCAAATGGGACAGGGAGGAGACATCTGTTCCAATAGCTGGGGGGTGGGGAGGCAAGACCAACTGTACTGCCCCGGACCCCTGCAGACCCTTCAGGCATGCGGCGGCCCACCCTGGACCCCTACAGACCCTTCAGGCAGGCGGCAGCCCACCCCAGACTCCTGCACAGAGTGCAGACCCCTCAGGCAGGCGGTCCTCAAGAAAAGCTCCTCTAGCTGCAGGTGTCACAGCATTCATCTTCCCCCGGTCCTCTGCATCTGCCAAAAGAGAGGGGTATCTCTCGGTTGAATTATTTTACTTCTGCAGTTGTCCCAACTCTCCTCAACGTGGTCTTAGAATTTGTGGGGCCTACATGGCCTCACTCCCTTACCACGAACCTGCCCATTTAGCCATTGACAATGTGGCAGAAAGGAGCATCTCGCACACAGACACTTTCATACTCACCCTACACCACAAAACCACCCCAAATGGGGGAGGGAGGAGAAATTGGTTCCAGTTGTTGAGGGGGGAGAGGCCGCCCAACTGTACATGGGGAAGGGTCCTGTTCAGAACCACCAGCAGCTCCAGCCACCGCTGTAGTGGGGTCCAGCAGCAACTCATTCATGAACAGGAACCTCACCCCCAGGTTTTGCTGCTTTCTGGAGGGGGCCCACCAACCAAGTAGTGGATAGAGAAGGCAGGCCAGGAAGTGGCTGCAAACATCTGAAGCAGGGGCTCAGAAATTGCCCTGCCCACTTCCCCTCTCTCCCCCCAATGGCAGTGTTAGAAACAGCCAGAAACAAGGACCATGAGCTGGGCTCCCCTCCCCCCTCCCATTTGAGTGGCAATGGTAGAGCCTTGAAGCAGGGGCGGACCAGGCCATGATGGGTCATACCACGGCACCACATTGGAGGGGTGGGGGAAGCGGCTCTCACTAGGTCTTCATTCTCCCCACTCTCAGGTTCCTCAGGCCAGCAGCAGAGATGAGGGCCCCAGCAAAAAAAAACCTGTGGCTCAGTGACAGGAGTCTGATGTGGCTTTGATTCAGGCCAATGCTGCCATCACCACTCAGGATTGGGAGGGGGAAGAGTTTAGCCTAGAGCCCCCATTTCAGGCCACTACCAGGTACGCCACTCCCAAGGGCAGCTCTCACTCACCCTTTGGGCACAGCAGCACATCAGGGTGGGAGAAGGCAAGGCCGACGCTCACAAGCTGTTACAGCTCTATCCATGGAGCCTTAAGGACAGACAGTTACGTTAGGGGTGTGGTGGGGGCCCTGCCACTCTAGAGCATCCACTCAAGGCCAAACACCATTGTCGGGCCCCAGAACAGGCAGGGCCCTGAGCAGCCACCCTGCTCTTGACCCCAGCCTAAGGCCACCCCTGCTCTTTCCCAGGCTCCTACAACCACTACATCATCACTCAAACATCTGAGAAAAGGGAATACAAACAGCAGGTGGCATGGCTCAGTAAAGGCTTCTCCAGCATTAGTCTTCCTAAGCCCTAGGGCCCTTCAGCCTCTACAGCCCTCAAATACCTGTTCAAGCAGGGGTGTGTGGCTCAGGAAAGTTCTCCCAGAGTTCCACCCCAGGGGGATGGTGTGTATCACCTATTAATGTGCTCCAATCCCCCCTTACCCAAGCACTCCCTTGCCAGATATATCATGACCTTTGGTCAAAGTCTTGTAGAGTTAAATCAAGAAATACTAGGGCTATAGATATTAAAAGTATCTCACCCAGAACTCAAAATGAAATCAATTCATGGGGAAAACCAAACACAAAGACACCGACAGTGCATAATTTGTAAATAAAGAAAAATCAGGAAGACTGCCCAAAATGCCACATCCCCTGCCAGAGGATGTGTCCAGCTAGCACCCAAATACTGGACCACCCTGCCTCTCTAGTAAGTCAGGCGTTCTTCCAATTTAATCTGTAACCAGGACAGGGGTTGAGATAGGAAAGTCATTAAAGAGTGCCAAATAAACCATCCATTTTTTCCCCCTGGTTTTTGTTTCCAACTGTGAAATAGCCAAGATTGGCCTTTTCCTGGTCTGTCACGTTTTGGGATGCACACTCCTACTGGGAACATGTCATGGGGCTCACCCTCCCCACTTCTTTGAATTTAATAGCCAAAACCAAGCCTTGGCAAGCCCCTTACCTCTCCACAAATTAAGTCCAGGACACCAGAAGCATGTCTCCCTCTTGGGTATAATATTCCCCAGGTATAATATTCCCCAGGCGCTGAATGCCCAGAACACAAGTTAGCATTCCCATCCTGACGTCTTCCTACCATGTGCTGTTTTTTGCTGGGCAGGGATCCAAACCCTAGGGCGCTTTTAAACGAGCCCTCTCCCAAGCGGGAGAGGGCTCAACCCGGCATCTAAACCCCCCGCGTTCCTCTCTACAACGTGTCTGATGTTCCAAAGAGCATCAGACACGTCGCAGAGACTATGAGCGTTTATAGACGAGACAAGAAAGGAGGCTGATCCTTTGATCAGCCGCCTTTCTTTGCGCTCGTCTAAACATTGAGGCAGGATCTTACCCTGCGTCTGACCGGGCAGGCGATCCTGCCCCCTCAGACGCGGATCCCCAAAGTGCCGGCTTCATGCCGCACTTCCAGGTTCCCTGGGCGAGTGCGCATGCGCGGAAGGACACGCATGCGCACAAAGACTCTGCGCCGTGTCTGAACATCAGACACGGCATACAGAGGAAGATGGGGGGGAAATGCCGGCATTTAACAATCCCTCTTGTAAGCGGGATCGTCTATAAACACCCTATGAGCTCATGTGCACACTCTAGAAAGGGGACCCAGAAGTGCGGGTTAAAGCCGGCACATCGGCGACCCGTGTTCAAGGGTGAAGGATCGCCGGGCCGGCCTAACGCAGTGAAGACCCGGTTTCAAAGCAGGTCAGACTTTTAAATGAGCACAAAGAAAGGCAGCTGATCAAAGAATCAGCTGCGTTTCTTGTCTCGTTTAAAAGCGTCCCTAGTCAGGCAGAAGGCAGCTCTGCATCACTACTCTCCTTGCCTTCTCCTTCTCGGCACTGCAATGTCAGGTACTGCCCTATGCTCAATGCAGATGCTCGAGTCAGGAAAATGTTCTGGGGAGCCAGGCCCTGCAAAGCAAAGAATGAGCTGTGTTGAGGATGGAGGGTAGAGCAGATCAGTTTGGGGACAGGGGCAAAGCCTCTAGCACCATCTCCCATGGAGCTGCCGTTGGTCTGCTCGGTGCAGCATTTATGTCCTTAGGAAGGATCTCTCTCTGATCATTGGTCTGTTGGAGACATCCACTCCCTACCAGCCTGGGAACCTTGTCACTCCCTGACAGAGGGACAGACCTGATTGGGAAACACCATCCAGGAGCTCCAGACAGTTTCTCTACTCTTTCAGCTCTGGGTTGCTCACCATTATGTGGAAACTAAGCCTCCTCCCACTCCTCCTGTAGCCTCTGCCACAAACTGGAATAGAGACCAGAACGGAGACCCAAATAGACACAGGCTCCCCCAAAACTCCATCTACATACTTCTTTTGGAGCCATGTTGCCCTCAACCTGGCCCTAGGGGATGGTTCTGGCCAGGAAACGCTGGTGTATTGAGCCAGCAGATTGCATCAGAGTGTGGGCAGCCACGTCTGTAATGTTTCCATTGTCATGAAGCAATGATCACTTTTTCCTGTTTGGCTTTTGCTTCTCTGAAGCTCCTCAAATCAAGAAAACTGCCCCTGCATGGGTAGGAAGCATTGTTGATCCTATGCCCTATAGAAAGAAGAGAAGTGAGGCTGGACTGAGGGAATCAAGAAAGCACTGGGGACTGGGCCCTTTGACTCAATCAGAGAGAGACTTTTATTCTCACCCCCAAATCCCCAGTCTCCAGTGGCCCCTCACAAGTGGTGGCAGCAGGGCCACAGGATCTTGAGAAGAAGGAACAGGATGACTTCCTAGGGCAACGTAGCTTTCCTCCTGGGGCTAAGGGCAGCACAGCTCTCCCTTCCCACCTCTCAAGACCAGGGAACAGCATTGCTCCCTGCTCCCTTTCTGGCATCTGGACTCAGCCCTTTGGCCCAGCCCCCACCAGGGCTAAGGCCAGCCCTGCTCAAGGTCCTCTCACACTCACCAACTCTTGGCAGGCAGGCCAAACCCGTATCCCCTGTTAGAAAGACAATCTAAAGACATTAAAATAAATAGTCCAGGCTTAGCGTTGGCAGATTTAATAATAAACTTGGACTTGTTTATATTAAATGGCTCTTCTGAAAGAGATAGGGAAAGGGAATTCACGTTCCTTTCACATACTGGAGCAAGTGTAGTAGATTATATGATTGTGACGCGTGACCTGCTGCATCTAGCAGATAGCTTCCAGGTGGGGGGTTATCTCCTGAGTGATCATTTACCCTTGATGACCCACCCTATTGATGTAGAAGAACTGGTGGTTAACTCCAACAGTGGGCCTGGCAATTTCCATCTGGCCCCTAAACTCTGTCTCCTCAAAAGCATTTGGAATGAGGAAATAGCAAAGGCGGCAAGGGCCCTTTGCCAGTCGAGCCCTTGGTTGCGGCTGGTTCAAGGGGGGGTTGGTAAGGACTTCTTAGGCCCATTTGAGAATCTGAAAGATGGATGTGCTGATTTACTCACTAAGAAGTGTACCTTTGGGGGTAATGCCAGTAAACCACCTAGTCGTAGATGGTTCGATAAGGAGTGTAAAACAGCAACAAATTATTTATTTATTTATTTATTTATTCGATTTATACCCCGCCCCTCCTGAACACAGCTCGGGGCGGCTTCCAACAATAAAAACATAAATATAAAACAATTTAAAACATATAAAAATACAATCTCAATATTAAGAACAGGGCCCGGGATACATTAAAAAATAAATAGGGTAGGGGCAATTAAAAAAATCCACTAACCCCCCCCCCCCAAGGCCTGGGCGAACAGCCAGGTTTTACACCTTCGCCGGAATATCAAAAAGCTTGGGGCCAGGCGAGCTTCCTCTGGTAGGGAGTTCCAAAGAGGCGGCCCGGCCACCAAGAATGCACTCTCCATTGTGGCCCCCCGCTTAACATGGGGGACCTCCAAGAAGGCACCCCCAGTAGACCGAAGGAGCCGCTCTGGGGCGCCGAGGGCGAGGCGGTCCCTGAGGGATGAGGGGCCGAGACCGTGAAGGGCCTTGTAAATCAATACCAACACCTTGAACCTGGCTCAGCACGCTATCGGCAACCAGTGCAGAGCCTGGAGCACAGGTGTTATGTGCTCCCGACGACCCGTCCCCGAAAGGAGACGGGCCGCCGCATTCTGCACTAGCTGCAGCCTCCGAACCAGGCACAAGGGAGCCCCATGTAGAGCGCATTGCAGTAGTCCAGCCTCAAGGTGATGAAGGCATGGATGAGGGAGGCCAGGTCCGGGCCGGAGACGAATGGACGCAGCCTCCGCACCAGATGGCGAAAGGCAGCCTTTGCGACTGCCTCCACCTGCCGCTCCAGGCGGAGATCCACGTCCAGCACCACCCCCAGACTCCGGACCTGTTGAGCTGTGGGAGGGCGAACCCCCCCAATAAGGGGGGCCGACACCTCCCTCGCTCACCCCACCAACATCACCTCCATCTTATTGGGGTTGAGCTTCAGTCTGCTCTGCCACATCCATTCCACCACGGCCTCCAAACACTGGGATAGCACTGAGATAGCAGGGTTTGGGTCCGTTGAAAAAGAGAGGTACAGCTGAGTATCATCAGCATATTGGTGACAACGCACCCTGAACCCTCTCACGACCTCCCCCAGGGGCTGCATATATACATTCAATAATAATGGAGACAGAATGGAACCCTGTGGAACGCCGCAGGATAAGGTGCGGGGCCAAGATGTCTCCTCCCCCAGCACCGCCCGCTGACTTCTCCCCGAGAGGAATGAACGGAACCATTCAAGAACAGTCCCATCCAGACCCCCCAGGTCACGCAGCCATCTCAGCAGCAGCCCATGGTCCACGGTATCAAAAACGGCCGAGAGATCTAGCAGGATGAGAAATGTTGAACATCCTGCATCCATTTCCCGGCGGAGATCATCAACCAAGGCCACCAATTTAGTCTCGGTGCCATAGCCGGGGCGGAACCCAGTTTGAAACGAGTCCAGGAAACCGATGCTGTCTAGTTGCGCCTGCAGCTGGATTGCCACTGCCCGCTCAATAACCTTCCCTAAAAAGGGAAGGTTAGAGACAGGTCGGTAACTGGTGAGGGCATCCACGTCCAAAGATGGTTTCTTCAGCAGGGGGCGCACCACAGCCTCCTTGAGACTGGGTGACAGCCTCCCCTGCTGCAAAGACGCATTCACTACCCTCACCAGCACTGTCCCCAACATCTCCCTGGAGGCTTTCACCAACCAGGATGGGCATGGATCAAGTTCGCAACAAGTGGCCTTCACAAACCCCAAGACATCCGCCGCATCGGCCGGTGTCACTTCCTGAAACTCCCCCCAGCAAGATGGACCAGATGGGGCCTCCATCACCTCACACTCTCTACCTACTGCCCCTAATCCAGCGGCAAAGTTGCTCTGAATCCAAGCGATCTTGTCTGCAAAGTAGGTGACAAACTCCTCACAGCAGGCCTGGGACAAGTCCCCATCCAGGTGGAGCGAGGCTGGACTAACCAACCCCCACACCACCCGAAACAGCTCCGCCAGACGTGACTTCGCAGATGCTATGAGGACAGCAAGGAACTTCTTCCTCGCTGCCCTCACAGCCTCAACATAGGACTACAAATGGGCCCTGTGTAGAAGTCGGTCGGAGTCAGAGCGAGTACGCCGCCAGCGTTGCTCCAGCCTCCTGCCTACTTGCTTCATACACTGCAGCCCCTCGGTAAACCAAGGGGCTCTGCAGTAACAAGACCGAGGCAGAGGGTGTCTCGGCGCCACCCTGTCGATGGCCTCCTCCAGCAAGGTGTTCCAAGACTGGACCAGCTCATCGACAGAGTGACCGTCCAGGACCAAGGTTAATTCCCTCAGGGCTTCCTGGAACCGCTGGTGTTCCATCAGCCTCCGAGGGCAGACCATCCTAACTGGTCCTTTCCCCTTCCGGGGGGGGGTGCGTGGAGCTAAGGAAGATGTACTTTAGGTACAGAGAAGGGAAAATGCCTGAATTTTTGGAGGTTTATCCTAAGCGGAAAAAGGAACATAAAGTAATGATTAGAGAAAAGAAGAGGAAGTATGAAGGTGAGCAGGACTGAACTTTGTATCAGGCTGCTCTGAAAGATGATTCTCGGGGTTTCTGGAGAATTCTGAATGGATCTTTGAGTGGCAGAAAGGTAATTACCAGAACTGTAATTCCCAAAGAAACATGGGAGTCTTTTTTTATGTCAAAGTTTGCCCATCAACAGGAGCAAGACATTCCATTTAGCATCCATGACACTCCTAGTTGGCCAGCAGTAGACCCAGGTGAAGTAGAGGAAATGATAGAAAACCTGCCATTGGGTAAAGTCCCGGGGCCCGATTATATCCCCATACCTTTTGAAAACCGGGAAAGACTGTTGGGCCCCCTTTTTGGCAGCTCTATTTACAAGGATTAACGAGGAGGGTCTTATACCTAGTAACTGGCGGATGGCAATAGTAGTCCCAATATATAAAAAAAGGTGCTAAAACTGATGTGGCACATCTTATGGAAAAGTATGTCAGACGGAATGGCAAATTGTTTGCAGCCTTTATAGATATAAAGGCTGCTTTTGATTCAGTTAACCGCAACTGCCTCTGGGAAAAAATGGAAGTGTCTACGATGGATAGAAGGCTGTATTATCTGATTAGGGCTCTCCATACAAACAATACATTAAAATTAAAATTTGACTCCTCAACTAGCGAACTAACATCTGAAATATCCGTGTGAGTAGGAGTAAAGCAGGGATGTACGTTAGCCTCCAGCCTATTGAATTACTATCTAAACGATTTGGTCCCCGCAGTCTCCTCTGATGATTTCATTCCCCCGTGGCTGGCAACTAGGGCAATTGGAGCCCTGTTGTACGCCGACGATGCGGTGTTACTATCGCAGATGAGAATAGGATTGGTGAAGCAGCTTAGAGCTGCTGTAAACTTTTGCTCCGATAGCGCCCTTCAGATTAATTACAGTAAAACTAAAATAATGGTTTTCGGGGAAAACAGGAAACCATACACGTGGTCAATAGGTCAGCAAAAGATAGAACAAGTAAGTAGTTTTCAATATTTGGGAATTACACTAGATAAAGGAAACAATTGGGCTTTGCAGGCCGAACTGGCGATGAATAAGGCTAGGGGCACAGGACATTCAATACTGAGCTATTTCCAACGGAAAGGGATGGGGAGAGACATAATGGCTCTGAGAGTGTTAGAAGCGAAAGTTACCTCTCAGTTACTTTATGGCGCAGCAGTTTGGGCCACGATCCGATCTGTAAACCTCAATAGGCTACAGCCTACACGTTTGCGCAATTTTTGCGCTACCTGCCTACCTATCTATCTTCATGGGCAGTTGGGTAGACCAGGCAGCTCAGAAAAGACCCCAGCCAGAGGTGAGCAGCTACTTCTACTGCTTGCTGCTACTCAGAACTCTCAACCAGCTACGAAGTAGCCCATTAGCACCTCAGAGAGATGGGAAGGCTGCTTTGTTTTCAATACCCTGCTTGCATGGTTAGGTCAGGAGATAACTGCTCTCTCAAATGCATTACTCTCCCATTCAATGCTGAAAGCATGACAGATCTGAAAGAATAATGTTCTTTCACCTCCTTTTGCAATTCCACAACAAACTGTACTTGCTTGCTCCAGGCAAGGCCTCTCTGGCACATTTCAGAACCTTTGTCGGAAAGTAGTTCTATTGCCCAACTGTTCTTACTGCTGTCTCTCTAAAATACGGCAGGTCAGAGATTCGGCCTGTGTCAGAGTACCAACTGAAGAAGATGGTGCTATGTTGATTTACTCTGTCCCAATGTAGGTAGTTATAACACACACACACACACACACACACACACACACACACACACACACACACACACAAAAATATATATAGCATGTTCAATATAAATGGCTGGGTAGGATATCCGGCTGCTTCTCGCCTCTTCTCTTCCTTCATGGCACATGAAGGCTGGAGCAACACAAGGTAAAAGACAAGCCAGAAAAGCTGAAAAGGGGACAACTAAAGCAAAGCATTTGGCAGTCAGAGATAAGGTTTGAGGTGGGTGGGTTTCTGGCCGAGGGTGAGTTTTCTGTAAGGGATTTTCCTGGGATTTAAAAAATATATTATATTTTGTGTGTTTTATTATTATTGTAAGCCACACTGAGCCTTTGGGGAAAAGTGGGGTATAAATTTAAATAAATAAATCACTGTTGGAAATAGAGTGAGAGAGTCCCCCTTGCCCTGCCCCTTCTGGCATGGCCCTGCATCTTTTGGGGTTAGCTCCTCAGGAAAAAAAGGTGGCAATCCTCTGTGGGCCTCAAAATCTAGCTACAGCAATTCCTAAACTAATAAGGATCAAAAGAATAGGAAGATTCTTTGCTAGCGGGAGTTGGTTTCCTTTGGATTGGAAATCACTCAGGGTGTTTTTAGACGAGCGCCTCCCTACCCAACACCCCCACCCACACTCACCCATCGTGCATGCTGCAGTGCCGCATTGGTGTCCTATGCAGCATACATTGGTGTCCTGCAACATACAGGATGGGTGGGTAATGGGTGTGGAGGTGCTTGTCTAAAGACACACTTTCTGTCATCGAGACCCTACGCTTCTGATGACTGAGCTACAACACATGCAGGCACTTGCTCTGTTTCTGATCCATTCTGCTGCTGATGTCATAGTAGATGAGACTCCCAACTACTAATAGATACATCCCTATATCAATATGTTCTTTTAAGTCTACATTGGAATTTTAAATTAGTCATCTGCTTGTTAAAGACTTCTTAGGGTCCTGCCTGCTGTTTAAATCTGTATATTCTGTAGAGTTGTGATTATATCCACAAGATAAGGTCTTTTTCACCTGAAATACCTAATAGTGGTCTCTACTGTGAAATTTTCTGTTACACACAATGGGGTCAGTGATGCGTGATGCATGGCTTTGGGGGAGATCCCTCAACAAGCAGACCCCATCCTGGGAGGAGGATCCCATTCCCTGACCAGTGCCAGACTGGTGGTAGGTAGGCAAGTCCTCCTCTCCCCCCCGCCCCCTGTGAGTATGTGAGACTATGATGTGTGGGTTGTGGGGATATCCCCCAAGCAGAGCCCATCCAGGGAGGAGGGCATTCTTACTCAGCGCCGGACTAGGCATGCAGATTTCTCCCCTGGCCCCCTGGGTGTGTGAATGGTGGTTTGGGGAGACCCGCCCAAGCAGAGTCCAGAGAGAGAGGGGTGGGGATACCTGCTAACTCCCTTCTCCCACCCTCTCGCAACAAGAGACAAACTGGACAGCTTTGCTTGCCATGTGTGCTGGGGCAGTGACTGGCTTGTTTGCCTGAAAACTTTGCTTGCCATGTGTGCCACCTACCGTTGGGTTGACTCCACCTACCGTTGGCTGCAAAGCTGATTTTTTTTTTACAAGTGTGCCATGGAATGGGAAAGGTTGAAAAGCACTGACCCTGGGTTGTATGCCCTGGTGCAGCTGCACCGCCTGTCTCTTGTCAGACACCTGCTTCTCAAATATAAGGACCAGTTCAAAAAGGTCATTATTTGTGCCGATTTGTAGATATGCAGTGTCACATTCCTGCTAACAAAATTTTGTAGGAGTTTGTAGATACAACGTTTCCTGCATCAGTCTGGGTACACTTTCTACGTTGCGTAATTAACAATATGTCTTCTCGGTTCCTTTCCCCGCAGTGTTGTGTCTCTCTCAGTTTTTACTATTGCTAAAGTCTGGTAAGATAAATGACCTTTCTTCTTTTTTTATAGTTTGCAGATGGCGTTATCCTACTCTTGTTAATTGGGCAGCTTGAGGGATATTTCCTGAATCTGAGGGATTTCTTCTTAACTCCAAGCTCTGCTACAGAAATGGTAAGCTATTTTGACTCTGATCTTGCAAACGTTTCTAGACACGCTCAAACAGATGTATGTGAACTCACTTGTAACAGGAAGCATATGCACAAGTGTTCTCAGGATTGTATAGAAATGTGGGCAAGGTGCTCTATAAACAGGGGTTTTGTTTTGGTTTTTTATTTAGAAAAATCAGCTCTATTTCCAAGTGGCTCTTCCGAAATGTATCATCACCTTGGAAAATATTGGCCCTTTTCAAACGGAGGTGAGGGGGATGGGTGTGCACCATAGCATGTGGGTGGCCCTTACACAGATGCACGCCCATCTCCACCCACCGAGCCATCGTTGTTTTGGCTGATGACTGTGTGTGGACAATGAGTGGAGGTGGGTGGAGATGGGTGTAGCGCGGGAGCATGCACCCCCCCCATCCACCCACCATAGTGGTCAGATGGGCGCCCCTCCCACCCATTTCCACACGTGGGCATGGTGAAAGGGGGGGGGGG
>QEPC01008438.1:851930-874125 GCA_003113815.1 Sphenodon punctatus | reverse complement strand
TTCCACCCGCGCAGCCTGGGAGGGGGAGGGGGGAGGAATTTTTTTATTCCATTGATTTCAATGGGGCCACAGTGCCCCATTGAAATCAATGGAATAAAACCGGTACCGGTATACCGGATTTAATCAGAGAATCCGGTTCTTTGAGAACCGGAAACCGGTACATCCGGTATCCGGTAATGGCCCGGGGGTCCCAAGTCTAGTTTGTAGACTTGTGTCTCTTTATAGGTCTCCTAGATTTGGGGAGAAGTCCAGACCTAGATTGAAACTGTCAGTCTTTGTTACTTGTCAGACCAGAAGCCACATGGAAAATACAGGCGTTGCTACAGTGTAGAACTAGAAACTTAGTGTACAGCCTGAATGTATAATGTATTGCTTAAATTACTACAATCAAAGGGGGCTTGCGGCTGGGCTTTAAATGTGATACAACAGAAAGTTGTTCTATCACCATATTTTTTTGTTTTTTAAAAATTGCTAATTATTCTATAAACCAACTACAGTGGCATTGTTCTACTGACAGGGAGGCAGCCACGTGCAGAGGGAGCAGAAGTTAACTTTTCTGTTTGCCCAGGGGTTTAGCAGGTGGAGATAAGTTCATGGGAAATAAGTTTGTGTGGGGTTAAATTTATAGAGTGTATGTTCATTATCTTTATTTTATACTTGTTTTATGAGCCTTTACCTGCACTACAGTGGGTTACACTAGAAATAAATAATACTTGCAGCACATAATGTATCAGAGGTGGGGAGAGGAGCTGCAGCATCGTAGCTCTGCTGAGGCTGAGCTAAGGGAAATTTCTAAAATTTTAGTAAAGCATTTGATACTGTGCCACATGGAAAGCTACTAAAGTTGAAGAAGATGGGAATTAATACAAGCATCGTTAGATGGGTAAGGAATTGGTTAAGTAGAAGAAAGCAAAGGGTTGTGCTGAAAGGTACACTTTCAAGCTGGAGAGACATTGCTGGTGGAGTTCCTCAAGAATCAGTCTTCGAACCCATCTTACTCAATATATTTGTTAAAGACGTTGGTGATGGAAATGAGAGCGCGCTAATTAAATTTGCTGATGATACCAAGTTGGGAGGATGTGAAAATACAGATGAGGGTTGGAAAACCATACAGAATGGATTGGATGACTTTACAATCTTACGAGATTAGTTAAAAAGAGCTTGGCCTATTTAATCTAAGAAAAAGAAGACAGAGAAGATGATATAAATAAATTGAGGTTGGAAATTAAAAGAGAGCTTTTAACCATCAGAGCGGGGCCATGAACGACTGGAATAAGCTCCCAAAGATAGTTCTAGGAGCAACAAACTGGAATCATTTTGGATAAATTTATGGCATACATCTTGAGGCGTTTTCTATTAGATACTACAGTTATATAGTGCAGTTATATAGCTTCTTCCTGAAGCATCTTGACATCCTGAAGATGTATTGGAGTGTCAAAGGAGAAAGAGAAAGGAAAAAAAGAAGGGAGAAGGGCAGGGTAGCTTATTAAGGAGGAGAGGGACAGAGCAAAATAGATTCACATTTGTGTTACTTATTTATTTATTTATTTGTATTTCTTAGCCGCCCCCTCATGCCATGGCATCTCGGGGCGACTTACAACATAGAAAATAGCCATAATATAAACAACTAGAGAGCACACAAAATTAAAACATCTAAAAAATCCTTCTAGACCAACCACCCCCCAAAATTGTATCCCAACCCACCCTCCCTTCCTCCGAAGGCCTGGGAGAACAGCCAGGTGTTGCAGGCCCGGCGGAAGGCCAGCAAACTTGCGGCCAGATGAGCTTCCTCTGGGAGGAAGGTCCATAGTCTCAGCATGGCCACTGAGAACGCCCTCTCCATTGTGGCCCTCCATTTTACATGGGGGACCTCCAAGAAGGCACCCCCGGTGGACTGAAGGGGCCACTCTGGAGCACGGAGGGTGAGGCGGTCCCTGAGGTATGAAGGGCCCAGACCGTGTAGGGCTTTATAGGCCAAGACCAACACCTTGAATCTGGCTCGGTACGCTATAGGCAGCCAGTGCAGTGCACGGAGCATGAGAGTAATATGCTCCCGGCGGCTCGTCCCCATAAGGAGATGAGCCGCCGCGTTCTGCACCCGCTGCAGCCTCCAAACCAGCATCAGGGGAAGCCTCACGTAGAGCACGTTGCAGTAGTCCAGCCTTGAGGTGATGAAGGCATGGATGAGGGTGGCCAGGACAGGTCTGGAAATATATGGATGCAGCCGCTGCACCAGATACAGCTGGCGTAAGGCAGCTTTTGCCATCATCTCCACCTGCCGATCCAGGCAGAGGTCTGAATCCAGCAATACTCCCAGACTCCGAACCTGCTGGGCTACAAGAGAGCAGACCCCCTTGATGAGGGGAGCCGACATCTCCTTCGCCCTACCCACCACCATCACCTCCATCTTATCAGGATTGCGCTTCAGTCTGCTCTGCCGCAACCAATCCGCCACGGCCTCCAAACATTGGGACAGCACTGAGACGGCAGGACCTGGGTCAGTTGAAAAGGAGAGGTAAAGCTGGGTGTCATCAGCATATTGGTGGCAACGCACACCAAACCCTCTCACGATCTCCCCCAGGGGCTGCATGTATACATTAAACAATAATGGAGACAAAATGGAACCTTGCGGAACACCACATTCCAGAGCCCGGGGACTGGAAGATTCAGCCCCCAGGACAACCCGCTGACTTCTCCCCAAGAGGAATGAGCGGAACCATCCAAGGACAGTTCCGTCCAGACCCCCCAGGGCTCACAACCATCTTAACAGCAGCCCATGGTCCATGATATCAAAAGCAGCTGAGAGATCTAGCAGGATCAGAAGTGTCGAATATCCTGCATCCATCTCCCAGCGGAGATCATCCACCAAAGCCACCATCACTGTCTCTGTGCCATAGCTGGGGTGGAACCCCGATTTGAAATGGATCAAGGAAACCGATGCTGTCAAGATGCACCTGGAGCTGCTGTGCCACCGCCCGTTCAATAATCTTCCCTAAAAAGGGAAGGTTAGAGACAGGTCGATAGCTGGCAAGTACGTCCACATCCAAGAATTGCTTCTTCAGTAAGGGGTGCACCACAGCCTCCTTGAGACTAGGGGGCAAACTCCCCTGCTGAAGGGACGCGTTGATTACCCCCACCAGTACCATCCACAACGTCTCCCTGGAGGCTTTCACCAACCAGGATTGGCAAGGATCCAGTTCACAACTGGTGGCTCTAACAGACCCCAGGACATCCACAGCATCGGCTGGCGTAACTTCCTGAAACTCAACCCAAGAAGATGGACCAGACGGGGCCTCCATCCCCTCGCACTCCACTTCTACTGCCCCTAATCCAGTGTCAAAGTTGCTCTGGATCTGAGCGAGCTTGTCTGCAAAGTAGATGGTAAACTCCTCACAGTGGGCCTGGGACAAGTCCCCAGCCAGACGAAGGGAGGCCAGACTAACCAGCCCCCACACCACCCGGAACAGCTCAGCTGGATGTGACTTTGCAGACGCTATGAGGACGGCAAAGAACTCTTTCTTTGCCATCCTCACGACCTCAACATAGGACCGCAGATGGGCCCTATGGAGAAGTCGGTCGGATTCAGTGCGAGTCCAACGCCAGCATCGCTCTAGTTGTCTACCTGCCTGCTTCATACACCGCAGCCCCTCAGTAAACCAAGGGGCACTGCAGTGATGAGGCAGAGATAGGAGACATCTCGGAGTCACCCTGTCAATGGCCCCCCCGAGCAAGGTATTCCAAGCTTGAACAAGTTCATCAACAGAGCGGCCGTCAAAGTCTAAGGTTAAATCCCCCAGCGCCTCCTGGAACTGTTGAGGTTCCATCAGCCTCCAGGGGCGGACCAACCTAACTGGTCCATTCCCCTTCTGGAGGTGGTGTGCTGAGAGACTGGCCTGTAGGAGGTAATGATCCGTCCATGACAAGGGTGTGACCCTCACATCCCCCACTACTGGATCACCCACCCCAAGGCCATAACACAACACCAGGTCAAGGGTATGCCCCCCCGCATGGGTCGGGCAGTTAACAACTTGGGACAAGTCCATGGTTGCCGTGGCAGCCATGAACGCTCGCTCCGCTCCCGCAAGGCCGACATTAGCATGGGTATTGAAGTCCCCCAGGACCAAAGTCCTGGAGGAGTTCACCACCACCACCGAGACCAGCTCTGCTAGAGTGGCAAGGGATGCTACTGGGCAGGAAGGGGCCCACTACACCAGCAGCACCCCGAGATTGCCCCCAGCCAAATCAAATACCATATGGAGGGCCTCGATCCCCAGAATCTCCTGGACTAGATACCTCCTGACAGGCCATGTCTCTCTGAAAATAATAGCTACACCACCTCCCTGGCCCCCAGTGCAGGGCTGGTGCTGCACGGCATACCCAGCTGGAACGAGATTGGCCAAAATTGGTCCTGCCTCCTCGTCCAGCCAGGTTTCAGTAATACATACAAGGTCCGCAGCCACCTCCAGGATGGCGTCCCGGATTACCGGGGCCAGTAGCATCAGCCCCCCACTGGTGGACCTTAGACCTTGCTCCTCCTTCACCCCCAGTGTGTGGGAGGCTCTTTTAGCCTCCACAAGGAATCTAGGCCCCCTGGGAGCCTGAACCACATACCCCTTTGGACCATACCATCCCCGAAACACCCCTATGACTGCTTCTCCCTTCCTGTCCACATTGTTCTGACCCCCTCCTCCCGGCTGCTTCCCCAAAGCCCTCAGAGATTTCTCCCCTCTCCTTCCCCCAATACCCTTTCCCCCCAAATATCCCACCCCACTCCCTGGGCCTCCTTCTCACACGGAGTTCCCCTTCCCTATCATTTGGGCAAAGGCCCCCCCCTCTCACCGGGAGGCAAGGACCATCCCCCTACCCCCCATTCTCCCTTCCGTCCCCCTTCTGGGACTCTCTCACAGAGTCCCTACCATTCGGGCAATGCGCCCCCTCTCATGGGGAGGCCTCACTCACCAGGGGGGTTGGCTCTTTCATCCCCAACCCAGTCCCCCTGCCTTCCCCCCACATCAAACACACCCCTCATCCCCCCCACAAGAACCCCTTAAAATACTGAAAACTAAAAATACAAGAATAAAAACAAAAGCCTCCCACCCCTAGTCCCCTCGGTCCCGCTAAGGGCCACACCTAAGGGCCCTTGGTGCGGCCCTTAGGTGTGCTGCCTGTGGTGTGCACCTGTGGCGCCCACAGGGCGGCAGGCTGCTTTGGGCCCCGCTGGGCCTGGAAGTCCCGGCTGTGTGCCCTGGCCCCGCCCCCCTCCACCAAGTGGGGGAGGGGGAGTTGGTACCTTTGGGGGCTGGGCAGCATGGCTCTGGATGGTGGCATCAGCGGGCAGTGGGTTCAGCAGTAGCAGCAGTGGTGTTGGGGCAGTGGCGGCAGCAGCAGAGGTAAGCCGTAGTGGGGTGGCTTCTCCTTCCCAAGCTGGGCAGCAGGCCGCTTTTGGCCCTGCTGGACCTGGAAGTCCTGGGCGTGCACCCTGGTCCTGCCTCCCTCCTCCAAATGGGGGAAGGGGGAGTTGGTACCTTTGGGAACTGGGCAGCACGGCTCCGGATGGGGCTGGGCATGGGGTACCATAAACAAGAGGAAAGCAGGATGGCATTAAAAGTGAGAACCACTGAACTGCTCTGTGAATACATATTGGCTGAAAAGAGCTTTGGGTGTGGGATGGCTCCCTTGAGTTAACTTCATTGATCTATTTTCTCATCCATAGCTTCACAATTCTAAGCTTGCAGTTGACTTGCTGAGAGACGGAGGCCTACTAGATTCTCCTGTCAACCATGAAGGTCAGCCGTAGACATCATATGTTTTGGAAGTGACAATTATTGTGTTGGTTAATGAAGAGCTAAGAAAGTCAACACTAGAAATCTTGCCAACAGGATACCCTTATACTTTCTAACATTTTCTTTGCAATGTATTTCCCTACTCATTGTGGGTATTGAGATGGTTTTACATTTTGTTCATGGATCTTCTTCCATGCAGGAAAAACATTGCTATGATGTCTCCTATTTAGCAAGTTAGCATTAAACTATTTCCATTCTTATTTAAAATATACTGGTATTTACTATTAGTAGTTACTGCAAGTAGAGCTGAAACAAAGAGGGGCTGGACTAGATGTTTCTTGTGGCTCCTTTCAGCCCCATAACTCTATCTATTCCTTCATGTTAGGGTTCTTCAATTACCAGAGAAGGCCAAGAAGAAATGAATGATCAGGGGCAGGTTCACTCAAGTCTAACAATTATGGTGCGCTGTCTCACTGTGGTCCTCAGGTCATCTGATAAAAGCATTGCTTTCAAAGCAGAGAGGATGGATAGTCCTCAGGCCTCAATAATTAGATGTCTAGGTGAACATGACAGTGGAATCTAGTAGAACGTACATAACTTGAATTTCTGGATAATTTGAATTAATTTGTTTTCCTCCTCCCCAGGTTTATTGGAATGTATTGTTCCTTGATCTGGATAAGTAAAATTCTAAATCCTGATAACTTGAATTTTTAAGGTATATAGTATATACCCATCCCACTCAAAATACCAGGACCTTTGCACGTATTAATGATTACTTGTCAGCAAGTGGTTAAAATACTGTATATACACCATGTCAGGGCAAGCCTTCATGTCAGGCAGGCTGGACATTAGGAACACCAGTTTTCTCCAGCTTTCTAGACATGCAGACTCACACTGATAGCCCGACAGAATCCTGTCCGTTTTGACTATGGGAGTCTCAATTGGGCTGTAAGGAAAGTGAGCACCAGGTTTCTCTGTCTCCATCCCACCCAAGACTCCCAGAGTGTGTGTGTGTGTGTGTGTGTGTGTGTGTGTGTGTGTGTGTGTGTGTGTGTGTGTGTGTGTGTGTGTGTGCGCACGCGCGTCTCTCTCTCTCACTCACTCACTCACACACACACATACACACCCCTACCTCCCTCTGCCTTGCTATCTGCTTTGACTCCCTGCTTTAGAAGGGTGGGAAGGAGACTGGAGATGGAGCACCCTAGTGCTGACCTAATCTGAGCATCAGTTTTCTCCATCTCCAAGTTTGTTTCCTGAAGGTCTGCTTAAGCAGAATTTCTGATAAGTTGAACCTTTTTACATGGCTGGAGAAATTTGACTTAAGCAAGACTCTACTGTATTAGTTGAAAAATACAAAAGCTTGTCTTTGGTGCTTGGACTACCACAGTCAAGGATTTCTAACCTGCTCCAGCTGGTTTGTGTCTGCTTTGTGTCTCCACAGATATTGTGAACAGAGATATGAAGACCACACTGCAGGTTTTGTACTGCTTGTTTTCCAAATACAAGACTAAAGAAGCATGAAGAGGAACACCAGGGAATAACCGCTTCTAGCTTGTGCACAATGAGGCTCACCTTCATTCCCCAGCTGTGTTATGTTAACTACCTTTCACATGCACGCACCTGAGTTAAAGCATACATGTAGAGGTGTATGAACAGTTGCTCATAAACAACTTTGACACTCTCTGAGATTTGTATGTGTATCTATATGTGCACAGGACCCAGCCTAGTCTGCAATCCTATTGTCAAGAATTTAGCTGCACAATCCAGTGACAGAGTAAAATGAATTAGATTTAATGTAACAATAGACAGTCTTGCACTTATTGTTGTATCCCTGTTCCATGTTCTATGCCTGGGAGGGCTGAGAGACCAATAATGAAGGAAGGGAGCATGGAGAGAAATGTTTCCAGCAGTTGCACTCCTGAGTCTGTTCTCCCACGACTGCACCTGAGGAGCAGTGAACTTGCTTTGTCACTGCTACAGCTGAATGTTTCCATCAGCTTCCTTTGGGTTACTTACTCCCAAGGGTCTCTCTCTGGGACTCCATCTTGAGATTTACAATCCCGTGAGATGTGCAAAGTATATGAGAGATCAATGGGTTTGTGACCCCCATCTGCAAATGGCATGACTCCACTTGGAGTCTTGATAATATGGAAGCTTCTAGAGGTGTGCACCAGGGACTCATGTTGTTCATTTTAGTTTTTCATTTTCATTATTTAAATCTTTCATTTTCATAAATATTGAATTTTCGTTTTTGTTTTTGCTTTCATTTTTGATTTCCATTGGTTTCAATGGGAAACACTTTTTTGGCTGCAGATTTTTTGTTCTTCATTATATTTGAATGAAACATTGAGGAATTGTACTTCCAATGGAAGGCATTACGTGTACCAAATTTCAGAAAACTTGGATAAAGGAATCTGATTTTATAAGCAGTTGAATTATGTTATTGGGCAAAAATCTGTATATACATTCCTGGCAGTAACTTCTTTGTCTCCGATCTAATGTGAATGAAACATGGCAAGTTTATACCCCTCCCCATGTTCCTATGCCAATTTCCAGTAGGATTGGATAAAGGATCCTGGTGGTATAAGCAATTAACTTATAAATGTATGTCTGACTAACATCTTTGTAGTCCAACCAATGTACATGAAATTTGGCAGGGATGTATCTCACACTTTCACGATAATCTCTACCAAATATCAGAAAGATGTGATAAAGGGTCCCAATTTTATATGCCTGCACAGCATATGCAGAGGAGGAGCCTATGCCAGGGATTCTCTTACGTGTCACTGTGGTATAAGATCGGTTTATGAATGTGATGCCAATTGGCCAGTAGAAATGTCAACCAAATATCCTCATTCTGTGCTGTGACCACCCCAACTTCTCTTCCCCCACTTCTTACTGGGAAGTTGGAAGCATCTGTTTAGGAAAGAGCCAATGGAGATTCTCTTATGTTCTCTGTCACAGTGCTGCAGGATGCGACTGCGATGATAATTGCAGCCTGGATGCATAATTCGCCATCCTGGATATGTAAACCATATCTCTTGATTGCTGGGATGCTATCTCGAAAGTCCCAGTTATATCCCTTCTGTGTCCGCCTGAGGGCCGCCCTCTGTGCTCACCTTGAAGCCACCACCAATTGGTCCTGTAAAACTGGAAGCATGCAGTAATTGACCAGTGAATGTGTCTGTCAGTCTGTTGGGTTGCTCCCCATCCTCCCTCCTACAGCCTCTTTCCCCCTGCCTCTGACAGGCACTGCATGTGCTGCAATTTATCTGAATAATGGTCTTCAAGGGGACAACTTCAATTGCTTATAAAATTGAGTCCCTTTATTAAATTGTCCTGTAGTTTGGCAGAGATGACAGGATAAGTGTGGGATACATTTCTGCCAAATACCTTGTAAATAGGATAGAATATAAAAATGTTACAGCCAGGAATACATTTTCAAGTTAATGGCTTATAACATCAGGAACCTTTATCCAATCCTTCTGAAAATTGGAAATATTGGTAATGTTGTGGAGGTACATAAGTGTCCCAGTTGTCATGCAAATTGGATGGAAGATAAAGAAGTTGTAGCCAGGAATGTGTATGCAGCCTTTCTTAAAATCACAACATTCAATTGCTTGGATAAAGGGAACTGAATTTACAATCTTTCCAAAATTTGGTACACATAGTGCCCTCCATTGGGGGTACAATCATTACAAGTTTCATCAGAATTGAATAAGAAACAAAAAGGTTATTGCCAGAAATACATTTTTTCAGTGTTTTCTCATTTTGGAAACATTCATTTTCATTATTATTTTTCATTTTTGTTATTACAATAAAGAGAACGAAAACATTTTTTGGTTTTGTTTTCATTATAACAACAAAAACTAATTGCACACCCCTAGAAACTTCTGTTTTAGGGCCATGTTCCCCTGAAGCCATACCTCAGTATTGCAGCTGTTGCCAAAGCCTTGCTATCTATTGTGTTTGATTGGCTGGTACTAATTACTGATTACTCTAATCACAGGAGGAATTATAGGGAAGGGTGTTGGGGATGTGTCCCCCACAAATTTCCTTCCCTGCAATTCCAGGGCTATAGGGGCAGTACTTGCGTGGGTCAGCATCCCTTACAAATTTTAGCCCAAAGTTTCACCTATGTTTACACAGCCCTGGTCACTGAAGGGAATGCTCCTCTAGGATGGCTATGCATTAAAATGTTGCAAGCAAGATGTAGACTCAGAAACTGATGAGGGTAAACTTTTATTAAGTAACAAATTGAAAAGATAATTAACATCAGCATATACATTAATGGAGTAAGATGAGATACACCCATTGCAACTGCAAGCATTCCAAAGGAATGACATAAGCAAGCAACATGCAAATGCACATTACACCCCCTTTAAGAGACATAGCGACAGGACAAGAGGATTATGCTTGCCAGCACACTACCTGGACTGAGCTGGGGGAATCTTGATGGGACCCCTTTTATATCCTTATTGGGTACTCATGCAAAACTCTGTTTTGTTCAAAGGATGGGTTCCACTGTTGATGTCCAATCTGATGCTACCAACCGCTGCTGCTTGCAAAAGCTGCTTCTATGCAAGTGGTGGTGAACCTCCTTATCATGGGCCTCCTGGAAAAATACTGCAAACTTTGTGGCAGGAGCACTCTGCAAGGGGGCAGGCCAGGAAATCCCATTGGAACACTCTGCAGGGACATGAGAAAGCAGGGGTCAGAAAGCCAGCTGGAATGCCCCGTCTGTGTGTGGCGGGGCCAGAAAAGCCTGCTGGAGTGCTCTGTAGTGGACGGGGCCAATTAGAGCACCTGTCAGAGGAGGGGATGGGAAGCTTTGTGCCATCAGAACACTTAATAAATCTGTTCTCTCCCCTCCCCCCCGTCCCGTTTATTTAAATTATTGATGAAAGCATAAAACAATGCTATACCTAGGCCATATCATCATGGGACTCAACTGGTTACCCTTCCTGGTCTGACAATTCAATTAGTTGCGTACCCGCCCCATCAGAGCCATTTCTCCATAGATTGCTTAGGAGTGTGTCATGGGGAACTGTGTCAAATGCCTTACTAAAGTAAAGGCATATTATGTCAACTGCATCCCCAGTGACTGCTAAACCTATCAGCTTATCAAAGGAGAGAAGATTAGTCTGGCATGACTTGTTCTTCACAAAACCATAGGAACAAATTCCCAAGGAGGTTTGTAGAAATCTCCTTTCCCCATTGGCTACTAACTCTAAAGGTTTTTTTTGGGGGGGTCGTTGTGACATTTTAATACTCTTGTGCTATCAGCATGTTCCTATGCACAAGCAATTATTGTCCTCATTGCCAAGCAAACCGATGTCAAGCAGGCTAGCTTAGACCCAATAACAAGTTTTTATAAAAGCAATTTAAACACGTTAAGGATGAACAGCCACCAATCCAGCCCTGATCTCCCTTTCACTTTAAATTGAGAGATTCTTTGAGACTTCAATCAATGTGTTTTGTCTTGAAGAGCCATTTAAAGTTAGTGTTTCATGGATAAATAGTATGAACATAAATGATTTGTGATTTTTTTTTCATGATGAATAATGATTTCTAAGATAAACATTGTCTTGTTTTGGTGTTCTTTTTAAAACAATACTTAATTTATTTTAGCTGGTGGCTCCGACGTCTGATCTCTAATAGGACTCGCAGTTGGAGTATTAATGGGAAAATCAGACTCTCCAAGTCTATTTGATCACTGACATTTAGAACTAAGGCTTTGTTGTGTCTAGTTCTTAATCATACAGTCTAAAAATAAGTCCTTAGATGGCAACATTGATAATCAAGACTCCAGGTTGTGCCTTTGAGAAATTATAATAATTCAAAGCTACCATAGAAAGAGTTTTCCCAAACTGCAGCCTGCCATGAATGTAATCTCCTTTGCACTGATGATAATGACCAAGATATATTTGCCAAGAGAAAACCCAGTATCTGATGCCAATGAGTAACAAAATGAGTATCTTACTTTTGGAACAGTGAAACTAAGTTTGCCTATAAAAGATTAAAATCTGAAGTACATTCTTATGACTATATCATGTATTGAGCCTCTCTGGGTATCTTGTTTTATTCTTCCAATGGGTCTAAAACCACAGGGGGAGAATAAGCTATGGCTGCTTTTAAACGAGCGGGTCGCTGTTGTGTGACCGACTCGTGCGATATTTCAAAATCCTGCAAGGTGGGATTAGATGAGACACAAGTCCAGGATCATCTGCATAGAAGGCGGTCGCACATTGTTTGCAGACCATGAATTAAATACCTTGCTTGTGAGGTATTTAATTTGCAAACTGCAAACAATGCGCAACCGCCTTCTATGTGCATGATCCCGGACTTGTGTCTTGGATTTTGAAATATCGCGTGATGGCGACCCACTCGTTTAAAAGCAGTCTTAGATATCTGTGCTCTTTTCACTGTTAGAGGTAATTTTACTGTAATGAGGGGAACTTTTCATAAGGATTGAGAAGAATCCACCACACTAAAGAGAGATTTCTGTTAACATAAAATTACCATCACAGGAGCTTTGATGACATACAGCCGAGGTGGAGAACCTTTTCCCTCCCAGAAGCCACTCTGAAGATTAGTAAAAGCTTCAAGAGTCACATACAAATTGGGGATGGGCAATACTTAATGAAGATGATAATCCAGATCATGGCTCTGTGCTGTGGATCTGTTCCCTGTCCTTGTGTGCATGGCCTCATCTCTTACCCTAAACTTTCGGTGCTTGAGAGTAGGAACTGGATCCACAGCCAGATCTAGGAACTGGAAAAGGGCCACACAAAATCTAGCCACAGACTGCAATCCTGGGCCTGAGTATTTCCACCCCTAATTTACAGGATTGATAATATGTAAAGTTGCATGTTTTCCCATAATTATCATGGATTTCATGATTTCTGTGTGGTTTACTCAGTGCAATATGTAGTTCTGTATTAAAATCCCATTCCTGAAAGAATTGTGTAAATACAACAAACTTCATGAACCAGGATTCTAGTGTCCAAATGTGCAGAGTCGGATTCTCTGACTTGCACCATATTCATATATGAATCATGAAATAGCTGAATTTAAGCTCAGATATGCCATGAATTAGGCCACGTTTTATTATGAAATTGTCTGCCTTAATAATAGGATATAGACACATCCTTTTGCCAGTATATAATTAGCTTGGGTTCACGCCATGTTGCCAGCAATTAGAAGTCATTGCTAGTGTTTCATTGGTAACCCTTGTAAAATGAGCTGGCAATCTTAGTCCATCTCCTTACTGAACAATAGTCTATATTGCAAAGATATTATCTCTCCTGTACAGAAAGTTGTAATATTCCCATTTTACAAATAGAGAAACTGAGTCTCAGGGAGGTCAGCGACTCAAGAAGCAACAGCTAGAGGTAAGGAGAGCCAAGAAATGAAGCCATGAGTTCTAGCTCATCATAGACTCCTCTGATAATCAGAAAGCACTACCTCAGACAACCCATTTATGCAAGTCTTATTAACCATCCCCTTCTCCATCAGACCAAGAGCCAAATTCTTGTAGCTGATGACATCGATTTTTAAAAAAAATGCTGTTACTCCAAAGTAGATTAAGAATACTAACTGTCATGAAAATTGGAAGACATTCCTGTTTTTGGAATATCTTGTGGCTCTTCTACAAAGGGAAATTGTCTCTAAATAATTCAGTGAAACAGAAGGAAACATCAAAGGAGAAACCCAGGGAATGGCATCTTGGAACAGCTAAAGTTTTGAGGCCAAATATTCAGCTGGTGTAAACCAGCATTATTTAATTGATGACACTATAACTCCACTGATGACAACATAGCTAAACTTATCTCCACCAGCTGATGATCTGATTGATGCCAGGTAGTCATTCCTGTTCCCAGGTTAACAGAACTACTTACCAAATCATGTTCTAGGTTGCCATCTGGGTCTAAGGGTCCATTACATAACTATATGTCCTGGATCCAAGATGCTCCTACAAAGAAAACCAAAGGATTAATTAATAACTATAATGTCTGATTTCCTTGTTAAATAGGTGGTTAAGAATGGGTGTAAGGTGATTGTAACGGTTTGCTGAAAAGAGGGTGGATGATCTAATTTGAACTGGGGCAGTAAGACAGTTCACAACAGTAAGCCCAGGATACGAAACTGTCTTGTGGCTCTTTCCTTCCCCCAGTATAATTTGGGCTTCGACCTCTACGTGCTGCAAGGCTGGGTAAAGTGACTGCAGCAGGGCCTGAGCTTAAGTTTCACAGAGGATAATAAATCCTCCAATTGTGAAAAAGGAAATGTAGAAGGAAAAGAGTATATGCAAATCAACCAGTCGGGGGAAGAGTAGCTAAGTCTAGTTTAAATTATTAAAAGCAGAAAAGTGGTCTTCTGTCTGCTTGCACATGTTAGGAAAGGGGAGGGGACTCGTTAGAGCAATCACGTGAAACCCCTGATAGTGGGTACGGGAGTGTTTGCATTATTTTTCCATTCTCCCATTAAAATCAATAACATGATGGAGAGCTCAAAATCCAGCCCTGCATCGCGTTATTGATTTTAACAGGAGAAGGGGAAAATAATGTGAAAACCCCAGTGCCCACGATCGGGGTGTCACGGGTTGGAGGGTCCACACCCCTCACTTTACCGGGTTTGAGTAACTCAGTTTCCCTTGCGCACAGCTCTCTTGAATTAGTTTCTCTCTCTGGCTAATTTAAGTGTGCCACAATGAAACGCCTTTGTCACACAAGGGCCCAATTCTTGCCATTTACAGACTCTTTACTCTCTGGGTTCGCAAGAACTTGAGGCCTCTTGTTGCTCAGTTGTGTTCCAATGTTAGACACAGACACGTCTTCATAAAGATAAGAAGTAAGTTTATTGATTACATAAACAAGAAAGTTGATACAGAGTGGTTACTAGAAATCAAAGGTAAGCATAATGCATTCCTGATCTATACTGTTTGAGTTCCTACATACATCTTACCCTATAAAGGTCCATAAGCTTCTTGTTCCTCAGTCATAAAGGTAGAATGACTGGGCACTGGCTTCTTAGTTAGTAAAGAGCAAAATCATGTCTCTGTCCTCATGGTTTTCTCCAGCCTAGCTGCTGCCAGGCTTTTCACATGTAGATCAGCTCTCAAGATGGCGTTAGGATGGAAGAGCCTTAAGGTGACTCACTGGCCACTTTAAATAGTTTTCCCCTTTGGGGAATCGTGGGGTCAGTCACGTACCAACCCAGGTAAACACAAAGGCTCATCTAAATGTCAACAGGGCTGTCTGGCAAGAGTTTTCAATACACATTTTGGTATCTCTTTGTATTTCCTGTAGCCTGGTGATGTGTCAGAGCCCTAATTTGAGTTCTATAGCTCTCAATTGTAACCTTACATACATGGGGAACCTTTGGCATTACATATTTACCAGACTTGTAGTCTACATGTAGTCCTGTGTTACACGTGTGTGACCCTATGTTCTTCCATGACATGAGGGTTTCAAGTGACTGCCCTAATGTGAATGAAGCTCACATTAGTCCCCTCCCCTTTCCTAATGTGTGCAAGCAAGCAGCCACAGTTATTACAAGTTTTCATTCTGGTCTGCACTAGTGTGCTGAGTGCAGAGGTAGTGTGCTGAGTGCAGAGTTGGGTGGAGCAAGTGGCTATGTAATGGGAGGAAGCGGATGTTGCCTCTCACTTGTGTCCTTGACCAGCTTGCTGGAGTTAGGACAGAAGCAGTGTGATTTGAGAGCCCCATCCGACTCAGCTCAGACTGAGCTGAGAGTGAAGATCCCATGATGCAAGCCAGACAGCACAGCAAGTGTCTCAACTGTACAGGAAAGAAGTTCTGTTGTTTCGCCAATTGAATTTCCTTTGTTAATTTTGCCTCAATGGCAAAATGGTTTATGCAGCAAACGTGTATGGACTGGCTCCTCCTTAAGGGCAGTTCACTTGATAGAGGTGCCCCCACAGCCACTAAAGCACTCTTCAGCCTTACTCCTTAGTTGATCTAGTGGCAGAGATGTCTTCAGAGCAACAAGTTTTCAAAACCAGACTGAAAAACAGTGAATATTTTAATATAGTGACACATTATTAGTCAACGTATGATGTGCCCGATGTCTTGAAACACGTTGATAAGTGTGTGTCTGTTTATAAAAAGCCTGTATCTGATTCTTAAGGCTCCATCACACAGCCACCCACTCTCTGTGTTCCTATAGAAAGATATAGCTGTACGCTATGAACGTGGGTGGTATGGTCACAGCTTGGTTATAAGTGGTGGTGTAAAAGGCATGATAGCCACTCACGAGTGGGTGGCAACTGCGTTGTTTATTAGGTCTCTTTGGACTAGGAACACATTTAGAAACACCCAAAGTGAAAGAAAGTCAAAGCCTGTGGGCTAATACATTGGTGTGCCATCTACTGAGGGCAGGAGGCACTGGGAAGGAGTCTCTGCACGCCGGTTACAAGTCCCACTCATCTCCTTTTCATCTTGAAGGCTTCCATTTATTGCTATCTATTTATATGGTTTTTTTTTTCTTCTTTACTGTGTTCACTGGTGTCCAGGAAAGTGCTGGGGAGCAGCAGGATGCTCCCTGGGATGCACAGTACCACCAGAAGGGAATGGTATGTGCGGGGAAGTGGGTGGGAAGGCACCATGGTAGGACCGCTGACTGTGGGGGAAGCACCATGGTGGGACTGCTGGCTGGGGGGTGGGGGTGTCTTGGGGTGGGTGCACAGAAGCCAAAATGGCAGGCATGGAGGGAAGGGGCGAGGGCGGTAATGGCGGTGCTTGATTTAGAAGAAACACATGCCTCTCTGATCCTGCAGTAGCGACCTCCCAAGCAGCAACCTATCCCAAGCAATCATTCCTGCTTCCCTTAGTGCGGGAAGCAAAGGCCGTTATACTGGCATGAAGGATGGTCAGGGGCTGAAATAGCAGGGTGGGAAGCTGCGTGAGGGGTGATTTGAACTAATGGTTTTCCTTGTTGCCGTGCTACAGGTCTGATATGGCCCAGAACACCTAGCAACAAATGCCCACTTAGAACCAGGCCCTGTCACCTACAACCTGTGGCGCAGAGAGAATTTGGTGAGGGAACTGCTCAGGGAGACCAATCAGCAGGTGGATGATATCTGGGATACCGTTTAGGGCATGGTTTGGAATTATGGGCAGCTTCTGCAGGAAGGCCACAGAACACAAGGATTTTGCTGCCAAAGACTGCCAGTGGGAGGCCAGGCACCGGGCCCACCTCTTGCAGCAGTTGAAGCACTCGGACAGTGTGCTGGAGAAGGCAAGCAAGGAGATGGAAGATCGGTTGTCCCAGTCTCTCCAGATGCAGACCTCCCTTCTCCAGCGTGTAGCTGCTGCAAGCACAACGGTTGCTCAGGGGTACTAGGTACCATTCGCCAACCCCCTTTGGAAGTTCACGCTGCCCCCCCCCGGCTCCCACCCACCCTGGTTTCCCCAGCAGAGAAACCACCCAACCCATCTCCACCCTGTGCTTGCTCAGGTCAGCCCACTCTGGTCAAGGCATGTCTACCTCTCCACGAGCAATCCAACACGCTGCCTCCTCCCACTCCTCCTCAACCTCCACAGGAGGATCTGTGAGAGGATGAGGAGGAGAACGTCACCCCCATCTTCACCCCCTACCCAAGTGAGTGTGCCCAGCTGCATCAAAAAGGAGAAGTTGCCAGAAGAAATCAGTCATCATCATTTTAAAAAGCACTATACCATATGGTTAATATATGGTAAATTAAATAAAAGTTAAATTTATGTTTTTATTGTTTAATAAAGTTATATTTTCTCAATCCGTGGTTTCTGTGCTTATTCTGGGAAAGGGGGGAGTTGGGACAGTATGGTGGCATGACATTGCGGTGAGTTGGAAGGGAAGGGGGTGGCATATGCACCAAAATCAGGCTGGAGAGTCCTCTGATTGTGCACTTGCACTTTGAGGATGGGGGCATTGAGAAAGGTGGTATGGCATCAAAATAAGTCGCTTTGGTCATTGGGGGATGGAAGCAGTTGCACTTGAGGTTGGTGGTGATGGGGGTCTAGGAGCCAGCATCACACCTGTGCCTCTGCGCTCTTCCCAGACTTGGCTAACCTGGGAACACCAAAAGGAAAAGCAGGGGTTTATGCCTGTAGTCACTAGTCAGCTCACCTGGGAATATCAATAGAAGAACACACAGAGAACAGAAAGAGTGGAAAATAGCACAGAGAGGGGGCCCCAGGAGAGAAAATATGCCGTCGTGGTCAGGGGCTGGAGGGAGGGCTGGAAGGGGTAGAGGAAGACACATTGGCACACAGGAAATATTTTTAAAGGCTTTATTTCTGATCAGTAAACTGTCACTTAAGGCTGGGTGTTTGTGCTTGCAATGCAGTTTATATGGCAGCACAAGGCATCCTGGATCTCTCCAGTTACGTACTGCTCTGTTCAGCTGGTCCTGAAACAGGGGCACTGCTCTTCAGAGCGCTAGTGCGGTGTGTGTGTGTGTGTGTGTGTGTCTCCAGCGTGACCCCACCAGACACTCAGATGTTGTGGAGAACAGGTGGTGGTGGTTAGCAGGGCAGTGGTCTCCATTTGGAAATCAATCCTGACTGCAATTGCTTTCCAGCACTGCTTCAAAAGCCCCAAAGCCCTCTCCACAACAGAGCTGGTGGTGCTGAGCTGCCTGTTGAAGTACCTTTGCTCCAGGGTGAGCAATGCTGTAGGCCTTCATGAGCTAGGGATAGGCAGCGTCCCTCAGAACAGGCTGCATGAGCACCCCCTCGATGCAAGTTTCAGTGGTGGGTCCAAAGTCCCCAATGTACATGTGACCAGAGGAGTAGGACTGGTGGAAGATGCAGGTGTCTTGGTTCTTCCTGGACCACCCAGCCAGCACATCCACAAACCACACACAGTGGTCTGGAAAACCACAGAGAAGAACCCCTTGTGATTCAAGTAGTTGTCTTTGCTCTGAGGTGGGCAGATGATGGCAATATTGCTCCCATCAATTGCCCCTATACAGTTTGTGTACCCTGCCATCACTTTTGCAGAGTCAGACAACGACACCACCCAGCAGCACTTCCACTATTGCCATGCAAACCTCGACCTGGATGGTGCCCACTGTGGAGATTACAATGCTGAATTGCTGGGTGACAGAGTGGCAGGACTTTGGAGTGGCAAGTTTCCATAAGGCAATGGCCATGCACTTCTCCACCAGGATGAGCAACCGCATCACCATGCTGTTTCTCCAGTCATGGCCTGAGGGTCTCAGCTATCCGCAGGATGGGGCAATGGAGTATCCTAAAGTTAGAGATCCACTTGGCATCTCACCAAGAGGGCCAGCACGTTCTCTCATGTGTCTGTGCTTTTCTCCTTCACCCTCACAAGCCTCTCAGTGGGTACAGCCATGTGCAGGTCATTGGTGACCGAAGCTGCATGTCCTGACAGGTACCTCTTAGCATGCATCAACTTCCCTTTGCAGGGCTTTCTTCTTCCAAGGTGTGGTCTATTGTCACTGGAGGAAGGCAAGTGCATGGTGCCAAAAAAGGAGCTACCTCTGCAATGTGGTGCACCCCAGTACCCCAGCCACAGATCGAGTGAGAGCCTGTCTGTGCCTAGCAATCTCATCAAGCCAATTACAGCAGAAGGTTTGGATCATCTGACTTGCTCGACTCGCAGGTTCTTCTTAGCAGTGGTTATCAACACTTGGAGCACAATAACAAGCACCCAGAAGTTCTCAGCAGCCATGGTCAGAATCCATGGTCTGAAGTTGGCAGATGACACACTAAATGTTTTGAAAAGTTTACACAACTGGGCAGCCTAGCTAGGATTGGCTGTGTGCTGCACGTGATCATGTACTGGCCAATATTGGCCATGTGTCATCACCGGACCAGCTGCATGCTCACCTATTGTCTCTTATGGTTGGAAAAGGTTTTGCACAGGTGTGTGTGTTGCACCAGCACTGCTAATGCATGTAACAGGTATGCCAGTACACACACCAAGGCCACTTTTAGACGTGCAGCTGGATCAGGCGCGGGAGCGGCGAAACAGCCGTGGCGTCGTTTTAGATGAACCGAAAGTGGAAGTTGTGCGCGTGATCCGGCACCGCGCATTCTTTTCCGGCCGCGTATGTCACCCCAGAGAGATCAGGGTGGTTCGCTCGCGGTCGGCAAAGAATGCGCGGCCCCAGATCACGTGCACAACTTCCGCTTCCAGTTCATCTAAAACAGCGCCGCGGCTGTTTTGCCGGTCCCATGCCTGATCCCAGCTGCACGTCTAAAAGCGGCCCAAGTCATGTAAAAATGTTACAGTTGTTACCACCACTGAGGCATGTAATTTTTAAATTTGGATGGGAGAAAACTGTAGCAGCTTTGTGGTGATGGTGGTAAGTGTTGCCCCAGAAGTAGTCAGTCATTCAGGGAATTAGTTTTTAACAGCTTTTTCACATACAGTTCTCTATTATAATGCTGTATCTATGCCGGGAACACAACCTCGCCGGTCTCCTTGGCCTATCTAGCCCCAAGCCTAGTAAGGTAGGAGTCCGCAGACTGGCTATTAACATTCAGTCTTTCTTTACCTACTTCTCTGGGGTAGCCGCAGATACTCCTTCGAGTCAGGAGCAGTGATAAACACCCTTCAGCTTCCAGGCAGCTTCTCTTCCCACAGGATCAAAGAGCAAATAGGCAGGCCCAGCACAGAGTTCCTTCTCCTTCTGAGTCCCCAGGCAGACTCAGGTTTAGCTGCCTCAGCTCAGACCGCCTCTGGAGCCGCGCGTTAACAGAGAAGCCATGCCGTGCTGCCGGAAGTGACGTTCTCCCTGTTGCCGGCAACGGTGGTGGCTGGAGATGCCGCGCTGTGCAGAGGTGCATTCTAGAGACATCAATTTTCAGGTCTCTAGCGCCTTGTCTAAAAACAGCCTCAGTTACATACCTGGGTGGCCACACCCAGTCTCCAGTTTCTTCCACTTCCTGTCTGGGCCCACTCAGCCTCTCTTAAAGGCCCAGCGCACCTATCAGACTGCACTCTGTTACAGGAACCATTGAATGTTAAGAAATGGTCAGGTGGGGGGATCTGCAAGACTGTGAAGGTCACTGTGCTCAGAATGTATGTGGGGAACAGAGCTGCCCATTGGTTAAAAGCTACTTATATTTTCTTATATTTTGAAAGTAACAATTTCTGCTTCCAATGAGCATGAGGGGGTCATAACACCATAGGAAACTATTGCTGCTAGTTGCATTCCAGGGAAAGCACAATGGCTTTGATTTTTGTCTATGGATGCTGTGGCTGCCTGGGGCATGGGGACCAGAGAAGTTGGGGGGTGATGGATATCCTACTCTTTGCTGACATTTGGGTGAGGCCTGATGTACAGAGAGAACTGTCAAACCCATCATATGACCCTGGCTATGTGCTCATAAGGTGACACATGCGCACAATGGGATTTCATGTATGTATGACGGAGGGCAGACACTGCACAACCCTGCTTCAGCTCAAGGTTCAATAGCATGGAAGAGTGGGATGAGATCAAAACCGTGACTTTTCTGGATGGGTTTATGCACTGCCTGAAGTAAAGGAGTCACTAATGGAGGCTGGAGCTTCTTTCCTGTGTTTCCTTATCACTGCCCCTTATGACAGTGAGAGGACACCCACAGGGCCACCCTGAGTGCCTCAATCAGTTGAAGATGAATCTCTTGGGGGTGGCTTGGGGTACAGGGAATGTTTACCCACTGAAGGAGAACTTCTTGACCTATAGGTATTTTGGACACTCCCAGAACTGCAGAGCACTCTGGCAAGCAGGGATGTTTTGAGCCCCAGCTGTTTGGTGATTTTGGAGAGGGGGGAATGAAAGGCACATGTTTGACTGGGGGTTTTCTATGAACCAGGAGGGATTTCCAACTCCATGGCAGGCAAGACCCAATAAAACTGTGTGCTGCTGCCTGCCAGTGAGTCAGGAACTGTGCTCTGAGCTGTGGATGCAAGACACCAGGCTGAGAACATGTGAAGACTGATTGCTTGGACTGATTGCTTTTGCTTTTTACTTTCACTTTCAATTTTCACTCTAGGCACTCAATAAAGGATGCAATTTGTTCAATAAACTCTGCATTCTGTGCACAGCAAAAGGATACTTCCACCCGCCAAGTGCTGGTAGGTATATGTGCTTGATCAAGATGTGGGAAAGGCATGCTGAGACACTTTGGATGTCTTAACATCAATGTGGGGCCCTATACGTGTTCTATCCTTGACATAAACCCTTGATGGGCCCCACGTTTGCCATGTTATGGTCTTTAGGGATGGGTGAACAGATCGCGGTCCGGGTTTGGTCGTTTGGTTCGGCTGCGTTCGGTTCGTCCGTTCGGTTCGGCAGTTCGGCTAGTTCGCCGAGTTCGGGTTCCGCTGTTCGGTTCGGTTGTCTGAACTGACCGTTCGGTTAGGCCGTTCGGCTGTTCAGTTCGGCC
>QEPC01008438.1:826902-851273 GCA_003113815.1 Sphenodon punctatus | reverse complement strand
GCTTCTTGCAAGCCTCTCCACCCCTGGTGCCTGGAAGTCTCCTCCTCAGTGACTGACTACATCTCCCTGTCATGTTTGACCTTCCAGTGAACCTTTTTTTGCCACCCGAACTCACCCAAACGCGATCTGAACTGACCGAACTGTTCGGCCATTTCACCGTTCGGTGTTCAGTTTGTTTGGTGTGTTCGTGTTCGTGTTTGGTCGTCCAAACAGGCCGAGTTCGGGCCAAACTCCAAACTGCCAAACCGCGTTCGCCCATCCCTAATGGTCTTCAGGGGCTAATCCTGGGTCCTACCTTCCACCTGTTTTTAATATGCACACACAGACTCCAAAGTCCTGTATGCAATCCTAGCCTGCATTGCACCGCCATTTCATGTGACAAGGAACTTAGTTCCCCTGCCACGTCATGACACCCTGCATGGACTCCGTTGTTAGCATCATTTCAGGAAAGGGCCTCCCTATGGGAGTTCTTGCATTTGAGTGACAGGCCAACCAATTTTTTTAGCCTTTTTTTCCCCCCTTCAAATTGTATTAGATTCTCACACAGTTTGGGGAGCCGTCATTGTGTCTGCACCATTCCACCATTGCCAAAAACCAAGGGAGTCTTCCTACAAAACCCACCACCACTAGTCTACAACAACCCCATCCCTAAGTTCCCTGATGCCAATGAGATGAATGAATGGCGAGAGGCCTGCAGAATTCTCAAGGCTCCATGCAGTGCATCAGTGACCCTATGTAGAGGAGGAGCGGAGGGCTTCAGCCATAACACAGTTCCTCCAGAATCATTAAAAGCTTTCCAATAATTCTTTCACTGAATTTTCAATAAAGCATTTTAAATGTTTGAATGAATGTCCTCTTCCACTTATTTCTAGAAAACACAGCAGCCAGTGTGGGAGGTGAGCCAGTTGGTGCTGCTTTCATCTTTCCTAGCCCAGGACCCAATCAGCTTTGAGAGCCAATGAATTCTCAGGACGCCACCCAAGAGCTGCGGCAAGACGGCTCTCACCCATGGGTTGACACATGAAGCTCAAGCAAGCACTGCTTCACAGCAACACCTACCTGCTGCCACCAAAGAGAGACCAGCAGAGCACGGCCCCCAAACACCGCCCCCCACCCCCAGCAGCTGCCTCCAAGAGAGAGCAAAGAAACAAGGGCTCCAAACCACAACCCCTAGCTGCTTCCAAGAGAGAGTAACAGAGCAAGGGCTCCTACCCTGCCCCACAATCGCTTCCAAGAGAGAGCAATGGAGCAAGGCCTCCAGCCCCCATCCTGCCCCCACCCCCAGCCGCAACCAAGAGCTGGCTCCAAACAAACAAAATAATTGAATAGAGAACATAAAACAAACTTTATTGAGCATGAAAACCAAGGGAAAGGGTGAACCTGGAAAGTACAAACTAATGGGGAAAAGGAGCAGCTTTGATGATTGTGGAGCTTCTTGTAGCCCTGTCGTAAGTCTTTGACTTGTTGACAGCATCACTGCATGTCCCTGTGGAAGCCCTGCTTCTTCATAGCACCCGCAATCTGGTTATAGATTGCCTCACTTCAATATGAGGACTTTGGATGACGGTGAGGGTCTTGTTGTTTCCCCAAGGATGGGCCCACACTGGTTTTTTTTTTGTTTTGTTTTGTTTTTTTAAACCAGCGCTTTCCTCTGCCTGTGGGGCTTTGGCTAGTTCAGCATGGGTCTGGGACTGGGTATGCGTTTGGCTGTGGCTGTTGGTCTTCATGGTGGAAGATTGCAGATTGCAGAAGGAATGCTAGCTATGGTGCACTTGATTCATGGGCAGGAAGTGCATACCAGATGGTGGCATAGAGTTGGACAGATAGTAAACTGGCACAGCCAAGTCCCATCCTCAAAACGCTGTACTTTGTGATCTTGGGACAGCAAATGGATGTGAACATGCCAGATGTAATGTTAGATGTGTGTTCAACCTGAACACACAAAGTGACCTTGCAATCCAAACATGTTCACTTTGTATGTTCAAAACAGGTTTAACGGGTGGCCAAATGCGTGTTCAGGAGTGTGACAGTGTATACACATAACAGCCAAACATGTTTAGGGGCTTAAACACCCAATTTTCATTAGTGTAAAGATACCCAATGGATGGTTGGTTGGGTGTTCAGTGCAAGGGGAAGGGATGGTCTGGTTTATAGATCTGGCCACTGATCCAGCCTCTGTCCTTGAGTACACACCCTCGTCTCTTCTGCATTCCCCCAGAGCACACTCTTTCAACATCTGGATCCATTGGCCAGATTGAGGAACTGACAAGTTTGGGGGAGGGAGATGTTCTTTATGCCCTGACCTTCTGTAAGGGAAGAATACAGGCGGGGAGGGGATGGGGATGGTGGTTTTATATTGGGTTTTTATATTGGGTTTTTAAATTGTAATTTTATATGCAAGTCGGTTTTGATTTTATATTGATGTAGAATTTGTGTTTTTGTATTTCTTTGTAAGGTGTCCTGAGTGTCCTTTAGGGAGAAGGGCAGGGTATAAATTGAAAATAATAATAATAAATAAAAAACAGCTACGAGCCAGATTTGACCTATATGCTGTGGGTTCTCCCTCCATGTGCTTGGGTGCTCGGGGAGGGGAGTCGGAAAGCGGGAATTACCAAGTGCCCCCAGGTGTCCAGGGGCAAGGGCCAGGAAGGTTGTGCCAGGAAACAAACCCCTAGGGTCTAATATGGCTTCTAGGGTTGAAACCCACAGCCTAGATCATCACTGGGTATCTGGGTGAGCGCACAACTCCTGGTTGCCCTATGCCACCATTCACACAGGATCAGGAAGGGGAAGGACGTGTAGGGTAGTGCTGGGGACTGGGGGTGCTGAACCCTGGGTGTGGAGAGGACAGGGACAGGGCACGCACAACACAGAGGGGCCCCAGGTAAGTGCTCTAGGGGAAAAAGAAGGTTTCTCATACTCACCTGTCTCACGCTGCACACAGTCACCACACTCACGCCTTACACTTACTCGCCAAGCACACGCACTGTCAACTCCAATCAGGTTAGTCACACACGGGAACAAATGAAGCAAGAGGGGCTGGTATCCCAGGCACGGAGGCACTGATCACCAGCGGCGTGATAGTGCCACGGAGCTGCTTTTATCCACACCCCCCAGGCGTTGCTGCAAGCGCTCAGACCGTCACGGCACGGATGGAGGTGCCATGGCCACGTCCGGGAGCGTTGGTGCCTCAGGAGCGCTGCCCCCTGCGTCGACGTGGGGGGCGTGTCTGTAGCGTCCTTCGCATCGCCTATGGAAGCCGGAACGGGGGTCACTGGTGACAGCGGTGGTGTTGGGGGTGCAGGCCGCGGGACGAGGGGGAGCGGGTCCTGGAGGAGAAGGGCTCCCAGGGTGGGTGGAGGGTGTTGCGCCCTGTGGGGTGTCCGGGCTTGCCCCCTTCCAGGTAGGATCCTGACACCATGTCAGGATCCACCATCTTAGTCTTGTGAAAGGGACTATTACTTATCTTAGTAGAAGAATGTTATGTGTGGATTGCAAATTAGTGCTAAAACTATTCCCAAAATTATCCTTTTAGGAACATGGACTTCTTTTGATCTTGATTAATAAAAAGAAAACAAGTTTGCTTGTTCTGTATTAACTGGCAAATTGACCATGACATTTTAAGTAAACCAAGTTATTTGTATACTGGGGCATTCAATTTCCCTTGCTGTCTAATTAAATATACAAATGAAACCCTCCTGTAATTTTTACATCCTAGAAATTAAACACTCCCTGATGGGTGAAATGGATGCGTAGTTTGAATTCTAATCTAATATTTTTTTTTTCATTACAGATTATTATTAGATATGCAAACTGAATTCAGATGGGCTCCAGACAGTCAAGTATTTTGGAGGCGATAATGGCTCAGGGTGTGTGTGTGTGTGTGCACATGTGCTGTTACATAAAAGAGCAAATGCCCTGCTGGTTTATTCAGTAAATGTTTCAAGATGCTGCTAAAGGCGTGAGTGCTAAACACGCCAGGATTATTTCCTTGCAGGGGAGTTATGAATAAGTGGTATGAATACATGGGCAAACTGAGCTGATCTGCTATTAGCTACCCAGTTAGCCATTGGCAGATGCATGTAATACTTGAGTATTCCTGACTATCATTCTCATTCCTCTAAGTTGGGATGTGGGGAACCTTTTCCATCCCATGGGCCATTTTTAAAATTAGTATAAGCTCTTGGACAAGTTCTCAGAGGATAGTTCCATTAATGGCAACTAGTCAAGTAAGTTGAGGGACGAAACCTCTTACTGTCGGGAGGTGGAAGCGAACAACAGGGAATGGATCACCCCATTCGGACCTGTTGGGTACTTCCACCGTTGGAGACAGGATGCTGGGCTTAATGGTCCATTGATCTGACCCAGTATGGCACTACTTATGTTCTTATGATCTGCTGCAGACCGGATAAGAGTTGGGGGGCAAGAGTGTTTAATGGTTGTGCTGGGGGGGGGGGGAGAAAGAAGGGAAGGGTCCATATCATGACTGCATAGCCTCCTTTCCACTCCCTTCCCCTGAACTCACTCGTTCAGTGCTTGAAGGTAGGAGCTAGATCCTTGGGCCAGATCCAGGAATTGCAAAGGGGGCAAATAAAAAAACAGACAACAGGTTGAGTTTGACTCAGGAACCAGAGGTTCCCTTTCCCTGTTCTAGGGGGTTCTGTCTGTTAGGGGAGTGTAATGGCTACACAAGCTTCCCAAATGTTTAGGAACAATGGAGCACTGTCAAATCCCCAAATTTCTTATGAACCCTCATGCCTTCTTATCATCAAACTCATTCATAGCGTGCCTTTTCTTGACTAACATTAATGAAACAGGTGCTCCTGCTTCTGAAAGTGTAGCCTCTATCTGTAGGTTCCTACAGGACACCACCTATTTGAGCAGGGGTGGCTGTTGATGTTGGAGGGGCACTGGGGTAGTAAGGCTGGCGGAGCTAGGGGTGGAGCCTAGCCTAGGGACGGAGCCAGGGATATGGTAGAAGGAGCCAGGGATACAGTAGGTGGAGCCAGGGCATAATCCAGCCAGAAGCAAGGAGTTCCCAGGGTTAACAATGGATGGACATTACATTACTTAATCCAGCAATTTCAGTTAGGCAGGTTATATTCACCTCCTATGCCAGGTTTAAAAGCAGGCAGATCACCAGACTAACAGTTACATCTCATGATTTCAAAACCTCAATTTTATCACAAAAATCACATTTCTAGGTTTTTGAACTTCCATAAGATCACCAGACTAACAGTTACATCTCATGATTTCAAAACCTCAATTTTATCACAAACATCACATTTCTAGAATTTTGAACACCCATAAGATCCCCAGACTAACCGTTACATCTCACAATTTCAAAACCTCAATTGAATCACGGGGCATTAAATACTAATGCCCCCTCACCCTCTGCTGGGTGTGTATGGGGGGGGAATTAGTATTTAATAGGGGTGGGAATTTCAGATCATCCGGTATCCGATACTGCCGGTATTTTGGTGTACCGGCAGTATCGGATTATTCTGATATTTGGGGGGTACCGGTACCGGATCTTTTTACATTATGGCCATTGAAATGAATGGCTGCAATGTAAAAAAAAGAAGGAAAAAAACCCCCCAAACACTTTCCCTCCCCAGCCCAGGCTGCGCGGGTGGAAGGGGGGACACCCCCCACCCACCCTGCCCAGCCTGGATTTTTAAAAAAAAAAATTTCCCCCCCAAAGTCCCTGCTAGTGCGGGCTCCGGGCTGCCGCCTGCAGGTAGGTTCCTCAGAAGGCCTAGAAAGCGTTGAAGCTTGCAGCCACAGCCAGCGCTGAAGCCACTGGACCGCCACCACTGCCACCCGGAGTGCCAAAGGTAGGCGATCTCTGGGTGGGGGGGTAGGGTGATCCCTGGGGTGGGGTGTGTGTTAAACCACCCCCCACCCCAGGGATCACCCTAGTACCTGCTGGTGCGGGCTCCGGGTTGCCGGTGGCGAGCCGGAGCCCGCACTAGTAGGGACTTAGGGGAAAAAAAAAATTTAAAAAAAAAATCCAGGGTGGGTGGGGGGTGCCCCCCCTTCCACCCGCACAGCCTGGGAGGGGGAGGTATTTATTTATTTTCCATGATTTCAATGGGCACAGTTCCCATTGAAATCAATGCAATAAATCCGGCACCAGTAATCCGGTTTTAATCCGGTAACCCAGTATTTTGCATACCGGTAATCGGTAAAACCGGTAACCGGTATTTTGCCTGATGTCCCACCCCTAGTATTTAACACTCCACATCATCAAGTGAACAAAACCCATATAAAAACCAGAAAACCACACATAACATAAACCAAACCATTCCCACAAGCCCCCAAAGGCATCCCCGGCAGCCAAACACCCATGCAAGCACACAGGATTTTGAACACCCATAAGATCACCAGACTAACCGTTACATCTCACAATTTAAAAACTTAGATTGAATCACAGGGCATTAAATACTAATTCCCCCTCACCCTCGCTGCGTGTGTGTTGGGGGGGGGGGGGAATTAATATTTGACTGGGAAATGGGGGGGAGGGTGGGTGCACACCCCCTCCCCCCCATTCCCCAGTCTCGCACACCTTCCCCCCCTCCATCCCAGGCTTCCAGCCTCTGCTCCCCGACACCTAACCCCCCCCACGCGCGTTATCTTACCGTTGTTGGGTCCCGGGGACTGGCTGCTGGGTGCTGGCACCAGGCAGTTTAAGTTCTGTCACTGTTCAATGTAGGTGCTCGGCGGCGAGATGTGCTGCGGAGTGCATGCTCAACACAGTTCAAGCATGTGCGCTGAGCACATCCCGCCGCCAAGTGCCTCCACAGAACTCCCAGGTGAGGCTTTGCATTGAGTCCATAGGGCTCAATGCAAAGCTGCCACTCATGAGAAATTTCATTTCCCTAGTGGTGCACTTGATCTGAACGCTGAGCTGCCTGGCTCGCGTTCAGATCAAGTTTGTCCCTTCTGGGATTCCAGACTCTGGAGTCCCAGAAGGAGTCCAGGGCAGGCAGAGGCTAGCGCTCAGACTGAGTGCTCTCTGCTTTTGTCTCTGCTGGTGGCAGCCTGAAATTGACATCGTAGCGCCGCGCTGCTCTCTGCAAGCAGTCAGAGCAGCGCGGTGCTCTGATGTCAGCTTCAGCCACCGTCAGAAAGTGCTCAGTCAGAGTGACGTGCCCTGCCCCCGCTCTCCCCCATCCCCAGTGCCACTCAGTGAGCGCTACTGTCAGTGGCACCAGGGATGGGGGGGAGCGGGGGCAGGGCACTGCCCCAGGCATCCTCAGTCTAGGGCTGCAGCTGTATTTGAGGCTTTATACAGACCATCTCCAGCCACTGGGTCTCAGTTCCAGCAGTGTTTATTGCTCCACTAGTGCTTGCTCTCACTGATCAGCAGGGTTCTTAGTTTTCTCAGCCAAAAAATGAAAATGCTCTGAACCCCCACCCACTAATTTCTCTAATTAAAAAATCAAAATTTGTGTTTTTCAGCCATTAAAGTTAGAAAGTGTTTATTGCAAAATATTCAATTTTTGGTGACAATTTGATGCAGTTGTTGCCACTGCCACTCAAATAACAAAATAAAACAATATCCCACACCAGCCAGCCCTGGCACGGAGCCCAGGTCTCTCCCTCTGCAGCTGGGAAAGTGAAGGAGCTGCTCCAACTCCCTCCTCCCCGCATGCCCCGCCACGGACCCCAACATATCTCTGCCTTGCCAAACGCCAGATGTGGCTGTGTTCTTCTCATGTCATATCTCTTCTTTTGGATGCAGGTGCACACCAGAACCTTCACAGAGCTTCTGCCGCCTTTAAATTTTCACTGCTGCCAATGAGTTTTGCAGGCAGAAATTTCCCAGAATAAAACTGGTATTCTGTTTTTCTCTGATAAAACAGGAATTCTGCATTTTTCTTTGATAAAATGGGAATGCCACCTTTTTCTTTGGTTTTATGTGCTAAATGAAAAACCAGGAACCCTGATGATCAGTAACAGTCCCACATGCAACAGAAGCATTGGATGAAAATAGATGGGCCCGTGCTGCGGCAGCAACTCGGTCCGACTCGGGTGAGGAAGCTGCTGTGGACACAGTCCAGACTGGGCTGCAGAACAAACATTCATGTGGCTGAGGCCCAGGAAGTGGGGAGATGTATGAATGTGTTGCTGCCTGCCCCTGTGCTGCACCCAGTGCCCCACACCCTGCCATGATGGGCAGCCATGGTGGCTGGTCATGGCGGACCTGATCCGGGCCAACGGAAACAGATCAGCGATCATGGTCTAGCCCGCTTTGCCCTGATCAGGTTGGCAACCCAGGCTGTGACATTGCCCATTTGCTGAGGTAAGCGCCCAGGTTAGCCGCCAACACGCCTGGGGTCAGTCTGGCCAAACATCTGGGAGAATGATAACAAACGTAACTATGGCCCACGGGCCAGAGCGGGTTACTGTTTCTGAGTCAGCAGAAGTAATATTTTTTTCACCATTCGCTGGAGTATTGTAACCGCCAGTTTTGGGCCCCTCATTTTAAGGAGGCCATTGAGAAATTGGAGTGGTTTCAGACGAGGGAGACTAAAGATGATAAAGGGTTGGGAAAGCAAGTCTTATGAGGAACGGTTGAAGCAACGAGGTATTTTTAGCCTAATTAAGAGAAGATGAAGGAGAACGTGATAGCAGTCCTGAAATATCTAAAGGACTGAGAGCAAGAAGATGGCCAGGAACTGATCAGTATTGCTACGGAGGGCAGGCCTAGAAATAATGGGCTCAAGTTATTCTAGTGTAGATTTTAGTTAAATATCAGGAAAAACTTCCTAGCAGTAAGAGCTGTGCAGCAATAGGACAAGCTGCCTGGGGGAGGTGAGGTTGTAGGCTCTCCATCACTGGAGGCTTTCAAAAAGAGGCTGGACAGCCATCTGTTGGAGATGTAGCTGCAGTCATCCTGCATCCAAGCAGGGGGTTGGACTAGATGACTATTGATGTACCTTCCAATTCTATGATCTTAGTAAAAGTCCAACCCCCCCCCCCCCTTGCCGGATGCTCTCATCCTGGCACCTCTTTCTTCCAAAAACACTCTTCCTAGGAACCTATAATGGGGTGGCATCTTGCAGACTCCAACAGCAGTTCCTTGTCTCGTGAATCCCCACTCCCCTGGACATGCTGCTTCCCTTATATAGCCCCACCGGCTATAGTCTTCCCTGAAATAATCAGTCCCCAGCTGCAGCTATGCGCCAGAATGAGTGACAGGTCAGGGAACTGATCCTCACAAAGACTTATCACACAGCCTGACACCATTGGCATTACATTATTTCAGCCTATAATATGATTCCACAGACTAGCTGCAGACTTTCCTCCCCACGGCGTTAGAACCACCTGTGGTCTTCAGGCCGAGGATGGGTGTCGGAAATTTATTTATATTTATTTGTTTGTTATATTTATTAGCCGCCCCCTCATGCCAACGGCATCCTGGGGTGACTTACAATACTAAAAATGCAACAATAAATTATCAAAATTTAAACATTTCTAAAAACATCTCCCCCTCCCTCCCACCATCCCCTCCAAAGGCCTGTGCGAACAGCCAGGTCTTGCAGGCTCGGCAGAACGCCAGCAGACCTGGGGCCAGGTAAGCTTCCTCTGGGAGGAAATTCCAGAGTCGCGGTCCAGCCACTGAGAACGCCCGTTCCATTGTGGCCCCCCGCCTAACACGGGGGACCTCCAGGAAGGCGCCCCCGATAGATCGCAGGGATCGCTCTGAGATGCGGGGGGCAAGGCAGTCCCTGAGGTATGAGTGGTCGAGACCGTGTAGGGCTTTATAGATCAAAACTAGCACCTTGAATCTGACCCAGTACGCTATAGGCAACCAGTGCAAAGTGCAGAGCACAGGTGTTATGTGCTCCCGCCGACCTGTCCCCGTAAGGAGACGGGCCGCCGCATTCTGCACTAGCTGCAGCCTCCGGACCAGAAACAGGGGAAGCCCCACGTAGAGCATGTTGCAGTAGTCCAGCCTCGAGGTGATGAAGGCATGGATGAGAGTGGCCAGGTCGGGCCTGGAGATGTATGGACGGAGCCTCCGTACTAGATACAGCTGGTGGAAGGCGGCTTTAGCCACCGGCTCCACCTGCCGATTCAGACGGAGGTCCGAATCCAACAGCACCCCCAGACTCCGAGCCTGCTGGGCTACAGGAGGGCAGACGCCCCCCCCCAACCACAGGAGTCAGCACTCCCCTTGCCCTTCCCACCACTATCACCTCCGTCTTATCAGGATTAAGTTTGTCTGTTTATTCAGAAATAAGCACAGGGCAAGAATGGCAGGTTTGCTGTGATGCAAGGATAGTCACTTTTGAGTACAACAGATGCCCCAAAACATCTAGAGTGCAATTTCATCCATTAAAATCAATGGGTGACTTCAACTGAGTCAGGATCACTCTGCGAAACCTTTGTTATAGAATAAAATGAACTGTACCTATCTCAAATCATTGTTCTACGCAAAGCTTATGACATGTTCTGGATTCCTTCCTAGACAGGAATTCAGTCCTTTCTCTCAGCAGCTAATGTGGTTGGCTAATCACCAGTGAATTTGTGATGGTGGGTTAAGTTTCTTATAGAAATCTTTCTAAGGATGCTTATCTGGTATCTGGACTCTTAAATTTGGGAAAAACAAGTATCTGCAGGCCCCAAACGTTTGCATTTTATGACTGTTGGGCAGATACAATCCTAGGCAAGGGTGACAGGGGCCTACACCCCTGGCCCTGAACTTTCAGAGGGCCTATGCCTCTCTGGTAGGGTGACCATCAGTCACGTTTTATACCAGACAGTCCTATTTTCTGAAGGGTTTGTCCTTTGTCCAATCCTGAATTGAGCCAGACATGTTTTGTCCAGTATTTTTGAGATGCTGCTGGTGCTGGTCATCCCTCCCCCCCCCCCCGGGGAAGTCAGGGTCTCACACCTTCTGGACAGGAACAGCTGTGGTGTCAGCAGGGTGGAGGTGAGCATGAGGGTCAGGAAGGGATCCTGGAGTTGCAGCTTCACTGTGACACAGTGGACCCAGCCATGGCTTGTAAGTTTCAAAAGCTGATTTCCCTACCCCACCCCCTCACCTGCGGTGCTGTTGAGGGAAAGCACCTGCTGGTGTTTGAAAGTGACAGGCCTTGGCTGGGACTGCTGCAGAGCTGGACTCCACAGATGTCCCATCTGGGGCTTGTACATTTCAAAGGAAATTCCCCCCAACCGCCAACATCTCTCAGGTGAGAGTAGGGTGGCCACTGATGCATCCCCAGAATACAAGATATCTTACTGTGAGGGGAAAGCACCTGCTACTGAGTACCCCACCTTGCTCTCAGCTGAGAGGCCCAGTGGGGGGAAGTAGCCTTTGAAACGGAGAGACCCCCGTTGGGAGTGATGCAAACCTGGGCTCTGCAGTGGTCTGGGCTGGGGCATGTCACTTTCAAAGGCCAGCTGGCAGCCCCCCCCCCAGCACCTCACAGCTGAGAGGTGCTGAGGGGTTGGGGGGAAAGTAGCTATTGAAACTTACAAGTCCTGGCTGGGACCACTGTATCCTGGCTGGGGCCTGTCACTTTCAAAGACCAGCCAGCTCCCTCCTCCCTCCAGGCACCTCTCATATCAACTTACAAGCCCCAACGGGAACCCCTGCAGAGCCCTGCTCCAGAGTGGTCCCAGTCAGAATCTGTCACTTTCAAAGGCCAGTTGGTCCTTCCCTTCTCCCCCAGCACTTTTCAGCAGAGAGGTGCTGTGTGTGTGGGTGGGAAAGTAGCCTTTGAAACTTACAAGCCCTGACTGGGACTCTTGCAGTCCCAGCTGGGGCCTGTCGCTTTCAAAGGCAGGCCAGCACTTCCTCAGGTAAGATGCCCTGTTAAGAAGGGAAGCGGCTTTTGAAACGTACACACCTTGACTGGGAAAGAACACTAGAGATTACAGCGTAGCTGCAGCTCCAGGATCCCTTCCTCACCCTCATGCTCACTTCCACACTGCCAACGCCACTGTTCCCACATGGAAGTCATGGGATCATGACATTTGTGGGGATGAAAGAAAATGGCCAGCGCCGGCAGCGTCTCAAAAATACTGGACAAAAATGCATCCATCCAGCTCAATTCAGTAACAGAAAAGGGACAACCCATAAGAAAATAGGACACTCTGGTATGAAACTGACTGGCCACCCTAGGTGAGAGGTGCTGTCAAGGAAGGGAGGGGTGGGAGGAGTGCTGGCTGGCCTTTGAAAGTGACAGGGCATGACTGGGACTGTTGTGGAGCTCGGGGCTTGTAGGTTTCGAAGGCCGCTCTCCCCCACCTTCCACAGTGCCTCTCAGCTGAGAGCAGGGTGGGAGGCTCAGCAGGGGGAACTCTCCCCTTGCAGTAAGATGTCCTGTATTCTAGGGATGTGTCGGTGGTCACCCTACTCTCAGGAGCAGCGGTGGTGGTAGTGGTGGCAGTGCTCATGTGGTTCCTAGGCCAGAGACTTCCTGTGGTGCCTGTCAATTACCCTTCCTGTCCTGGTGACTTTGCCAAGTCGACCCCTACCCTAGGCCATCCTAAAGGTGGGATCAAATGAGACGGTAGCCTGCTTAAGTCTCTGCTCAGTCCGTGCAGCCCCCAAGCACATGTTCAGCACATCCAGCCTAATAAATGGGCAGCCCTCTGCCCATATTTCATGTGCTTGCAGCAGCTTCCACCAGTGGTGCCAGTGATCTCCCTCCCTGTGGCAGTCTCTCAACTGAGAGGCAAGCTATTGCTCTCCCTCCCTCCCTCCATCCCCACCGCTCGGATGAGAGACAGCTGCAAGGGAGGGAGACCTCTAGCATGCCTCTCAGCTGAGAGTTTGGGAGGGAGACTGCGGCGGGAGGGAGATCTTTAGCGTACCTCTCAGCTGAGAGGCCGCCGAGGGAGAGGGTGATTGCTTCTGCTCCTGCCTTTCAGCTGGCCAGGTGTGCTAGGCAGGACTCTATGTGCTGGCAGATCTGAATATTGGTGAGGCTGCAGATGAACCTCATTGACGAGACACGAACACTTGGGTTGCCACGAGCCCTGAGTAGCCCACATGGTGGGTCCGCAATGTCCCAGGACTCTGCTGTGACTGGCAGCTGTCTGGTGACCACATGGAGGTCATGCGGTGGACAATTAATAGACAGGCATGTGGGAAAGCGCCTGGTGAAGGCTAATGTGGGCTATCGTCTCGTTTGATGCTACCCAATGTCTGAGGCTGGCCCTCCTTTTGGCAGGTCTGGCTTTGAGACAGCTCTTTTGTGGGGGCCTTGCAGTGGCCCCTGTTTTCACCAGGGCAGGGTGTAGGGGTTGAAACATGACCAAGTTTAGGGCCCCGCAGATGGTGTCCCCAAGAGACTGGGGTGTGTGGGTGTGTGTGTGTCACCAGGAGCCCCACATTTTATATTTGTCATGGACCCTGCAAATTCAAAGGCTGGCCTTATCTGAAGGTAGAACTTTTTGTTCTTTTAGACAATAGATATTTTTAATTACTGTCATATTTTCTCCTTTCCTAATCTTTAGTGGGGATGGTACATTTCCCCCCTCTCCTATTGCATCTCTGTCAGTTGCAAGTGTTTATCATGCGATTTCTAATTGAATGTGTTGTGGCAGGCAGGTCTCTTGCCTCTTCCAAGGGTCTGACAAAGAATAAAGACCCCCGAGGAGGCCTAAGGAAGGAAATTCTCTAGGGCTCCTTGATTCAAAGCTAGTAAGCTAGGGTTTGCAGGGGGTGGTGGTCTTTCCAGGGGAATCCCACAGTTGAGAGTCTTGACTCTGACTCACTTAGAAATCATATAAAGCATGTATCTTACATTTTTAGCAGGACAGATGGTGCAAAAGTTTCCCTGTCTACAGCTGGTGAAAATAACAGATTGTCAAAAAAAAAAAAAAGTTTGCTTGCTTTTGGCAGCCAATTCAGTTTTGTGCACAGAGTGTTGCTGAAGTTCTTTATACACTTCAGCAAAACCAAGCAGCTTTCAAACTATGATTGCTGGCTTAATGGAAAACCCATTAAAGAGAACAGTAGACGCTAGAAATTAATCCTCCAAAATGATGTAGAAAAACAAGCATTCACACATGACATTAGGAAGGGGTAACTTCCCCGTGCGTGGTAATTTCTGCCGTCTACCTCTCACTTAGCTACTCGTGACTGTCAACTATCATTCATGGGGAGGTTACCCCTTGAAAATGTGAATGCTGATAAGAGGCAACAGTTCTGCATACAGGGAGTGACAGGAAGTATGTGGTAGTTAATCACACACTTGAAAAAGCCACATGGTCAGAGGTACCAGAGGGTAGATAGCCTAGGCCTTCTCTACCCAGAGGTTGAGTACCCCTTAGTGTAACATAGAAATAAGGCCTGGCCCATTGTCTGAACAAACAGGAAATATGCATTGTTGTTTTTTGTTTTGTTTTGTTTGTTGTTTGTTTTGTTGTTATATAATATAAACGTATGGGCAAACTTGTGTTGAAAAGTAAATGAAAATCCCTATGGAAAGGGTGTAACTACATCCCTTCCTGAGCATAGTTCTAACAACGTGGCCCTTTTCATTCTATTCAAGCAGCCTCAGACCCTATAGGGAGGCTATAGATAGTGCCTTGATGCCGATTCCTCACTCACTCCAGGTGGATCCTCGGCTACCTAAGGCTGTGATCTTTGCTGTGCTTGAACTAGGCAAGTCCAGTGGGTTAGTCAGACTGGAATGCATTAGAACCCTGTTTGGGTGTTTTCCAGCTGTACTTGTGCTGCTGCTCCGTGCCTGTCAGGTGCTAAAAGGCTCGGGCATGGAGAAGTAGGCACAGGATCGGGTCCAGGTGAATTGGTGCAGAATCGGGTCCCAGGTCTTGGGTGGGTGAGTAAGTGCAGGATCAGGTCCAAACATGTGGGCAACAGACACACGGACCAAGGGGACGGATAGATGCAGATCAGGATGCAGATGTAGGTCAGGACAGATGCAGATCAGGCAAGGTTGGAAGGGCTGGATACAGGGGGAGGGGCATAAGTACTGGTCTTCAGCCAGTCCAAGGCACATTTCCAGAGTTTTTACCCCGGCCTCTCCTGCTCAATGGCAGCTTGAGGTGGTGAACAATCAATAATAAAACATAGATATAAAAATATAAAATATAAAAGCTACATTTCTGAGGCCTGCATAAAATACTCCCCCCCCCCCAAATGCCTGGTGAAACAGCCAAGTTTTACATCATTTGTGGAAGGAGGGGAGATCCGGAGAGAGGCATCTCTCTGCCGGGAGAGAGTTCCTTGGCGTGGCCATTGAGAACGCAGTCTCAGACGTCGCCACCCAGGAAACNCATCCCCCTCACCGGATGCCTGGCGAAACAGCCAGGTTTTACATCTTTTGCGGAAGGAGGGGAGATCCAGAGAGAGGCATATCTCTGCCAGGAGAGAGTTCCACAGCCTTGGTGCAGCCACCAAGAATGCCCTCTTGGATGTTGCCACCCGGGGAACCTCCAAGAGGGTGCTCCTGGTCAACCACAGGGGCTGATCCAGGACATGAGGATGAGATGATCCCACAGGTAAGTGTGGCCCAGGCTCTATAGGGTTTTAAAGGTAATAACCAACACCTTGAATCGGGCCTGGAATATTATCAGCAACCAGTGCAGAGAGCGGTGTACTGGTGTAATATGCTCCTGGCGGTCCACCCCCACCAGGAGGTGGGCTGCAGCATTCTGCACAAACTGCAGTCTCCGGTCACCACCAGGGGTAGCCCCACATAGAGTGCATTGCAGTAGTGCAATCTTAAGGTGATGCATGCATGGATGACGGTGGCAAAATCGGAGCCTGAGATATAAGGTCAAAGACGACAGACCAGATGTAATTTACAAAAGGCACTCCTCACCACAGCCACCACCTGGGCATCCAGGCGGAGCTGTGAATTGAGGATTACACCCATACTCCGAACCTGAGGGACCAGGGAGGAACACACCCCATCAATGATGGGAGCCTCTACCCCCTCGCCCTTCCCAACCAACATCACCTCCGTCTTATCAGGATTCAGGTTCAGACAGCTCATCCTTATCCAATCGCCCACCACAACTAGACACCAGGCAAACACCAAGACTGCAGGACCTGGGTCAGATGAAAATGAGAGATAAAGCTAGGTGTCATCAGCATACTGATGAGACTGCACCTCAAACCCTCTCACGATCTCACCCAAAGGCTGAATGTACATGTTGAACAGGAGAGGGAACAGAATAGAACCCTGTGGTACTCCACATGTGAAATCCCGGGGGGATGATGAAAAGCCCCCCAGTATCACATGTTGGGTTCGACTGGCCAGAAGTGAGCGGAACCATTCAAGAATCATTCAAGAACAATTCCACCCACCCCAGCATGGTCCCGCAGGCAGGTCACCAGCAACTCATGGTCAACAGTGTCAAAAGCTGCTGATAGGTTTAACAAAATCAGAAGAGTGGACCGACCTTGGTCCAACTCACGATGTAGATCATTGACCAAGGCCACAAGCGCAGCCTCAGTGCCATAACTCAGTTGAAAGCCAGACTGCAAGGGGTCAAGGAAATCGTTGTGGTCCAGATGCCCCTGGAGCTTCCGGGCCACCACCTATTCAATAACCTTCCCCCAAAAGGGAAGATTACAAAATGGCCAATAACTGGCAAGGGAGTCATTGTCAAGAGATGGCTTCTTGAGCAAAGGCTGCACCACAGCATCCTTAAGGCACCCTGCTCTCCCAAAGGGGGGAGGCATTGACAACCCCTGCCAGCAATGGCCTCATCATCTCCCGGATGGTCTTAACCAGCCAGGATGGGCATGGGTCAAGTTCACAATTTGTGCCCCTCACAGACCCCAGCACCCTCACTGCATCAGTGGATGATACCTGCTGAAACCAATCCCACGAAACCAGACATGGCGGGGCATCCATAACCTCAGGCATAGCCACTGCATCAAATGCAGCATCAAAATCGTGGTGGATACAAGCGATTTTATCCACAAAATAGTCAATAAACATGTCTCAGTGAGCACTGGAAGACTCTAGTTCCAGGCAGAGAGGCCGGACTGACCAGCCACTTCCTCACCTGGAAAAGCTCAGTTGAACGAGACTTTGTGCTGTGGGTTATATGATAGTAGCAAATAAACTCTTCTTTGCTGCCTGAAAAACCATGGCATAGGCTTTAAAAACACCTCTATGGTGCAATCGATTGACTTCAGTACGAGGACAGCACCACCGTTGCTCTAACCGCCTCCCCATCTGCTTTAGTTGATGCAGGTCTTCCATGAACCACGGAGCCCTGCATTACCTATGCTCAGGGAGTGGATGCCTGGGAGCCATTCAGTCAATGGCCGTGGCTAACAAGTTCCAGAAAGCAACAAGGTCATCAAGTGATCAGTCATCAAGGTTGGAAAGTATATCCCCCAGAGCATTCCCGAACTGCTTGGGTTCCATAAGTCTCTGGGGGTGAACCAAACGAACAGGTTCCACACCCTGCCGGGGGCAGATATACACTGGGAGCCTGATCTGCAGGAGATAATGGTCTGTCCATGACAAGGGTGTAGTTGACACATCCCCCACTTAGAGACCCCCTGCCTCAAGGCCAGTGCAGAATATCAAATTCAGAGTATGCCCCCCACCCCCAATGAGTTGGGCCGCATACCACCTGAGATAGGCCCATGGTTGCCATGGCGGCCATCAGCTCTTGCTCTGCCTTCTTAAGACCAGTGTATATTGAAGCCCCCTAAGACCAGAAGCCTTGAGGACCGCAATATCACCTCCAAGACCAGATCGGCTAGAGCAAGTAGAGATGCTGCTGTACAGGAAGGTGCACAGTATACAAGCAGCAGCCCCAATCTATCTCTAGCCAAATCAACCATGAGATGAAGGCCCTCTATTCCAGATGGAATCTGCACTGGATAGCTCCATACAGACCAGGTGTCCCTAAAAACAATGGCTACACTGCCTCCCTGTCCCTCCAGCCATGGTTGATGCTGCACGGAATACCCAGCCAGAACTGACCCTGACTCAGTGTCCAGCCAGGTCTCTGTGATGCGCACCAAGTTGGCTATCTGGTCCAAGATTAGATCCCGGACTGTAAAGGACTTATTTGCGACTGACCTGGCATTTAACAGCAAGAAAATGGAACCAGGACCCCTTTCATCCTCAACCACCTCACCACCTGGGCTGGGGGTGAGGAGGGGGGCAGGAACTAAACACCTCAACTCCCTCCGAGATCAAATATGTCCCCCAGAGGGACCATAATTCCCCCGGCCCATCACGACCCCTATAGCTGTGGTCTCCCCCACCACCCCCTGGCCAGTCCTCCCCCTATCCCCATGACTGACTCGCCAGGCAGGCAAGGGAGATCCCACTCAGCCCTCCCCTCACAGGGAGGTGTAATCCTCTCCCCCTTCCTGGGTCAAGCCCCCCCCTCACAAGGAGACAAAGACCCCCCCATACCATTCCCCACCCCCTTCTCTCACCAGAGGGCTGGGTCATACAGGGTCCAAGGGTGCAGAGCTGGTCCCAGGGTGTGTGGAGACATAAGGAAGGAAACCCACAGCCAGGTGGAACAGGAACCAGCTGAAACAATAATAGATTTTATTCTTGCAGAAATCTCATGAGAATCGAGAATCAGAATTGAGTCCTCGGGCATCTTAGCCCTAATTCAGATTCTCATGAGATTTTTCATTCCCCCACCCCACCCCGCACACTCAGACTGGTCTCCCAGCCCAAGGAAATTTAAGGAGGGAGGGAGGAGGAAGCCACATTGTTCCCTGTCCAGCTTTCTTACTTTGTCTGGGGCTGGCAGGTGTCTTGGTAGGGAAAGCTTCCTGATGGCAAATTTTCAGGAATGGGAGGGGGAGAGCAGGTTGGATGGGGCAGATCCTGAGCATCTGAGCACCCAATAGAATGTAGAAAAGCTGTGCTGAGCCTGCCTCATCCCTTCGGCTCTCCCCTCCCATCTGGAAACAGGAGTACTGTAATTAATGTCATTGTCTACAATGTTTATCCGTGCCATTACCTTGCCTGGGGATGGAAACAGATTGGGGGTGGGGGGGATCTGAAGGGAAGAGGGACTCAGCACAGATTTTTTGCATTCTGTTGGGTGCTCAGACCCCTGCTAGCCAATAGAATGCTCAAGATCTGCTCCCTCCATCCTGCTCTCCCCCCTCTCATCTGGAAAGGACTTCCAGGTGGGAGTGGGGCAGAGCTGAAGGGAAGAGGCGGACTCAGCACAGCTGATCGTCCTATTGGCTGCTGACTCCAGCGAGCCAATAGAATGCTAAGATATCAGCTGTGTCTGCCCCTCCCTCCTGCTCTCCCCCCTTTGAAAAGATGTCTTCAGAAAACTTTCCCCACTGAGACAGCTACCAGCTCCAGACAAAGTAAGAAAGCTGGGCAGGGACCAGCCTGACTTCCTTCTCCCTCCCACACACATCAGCACTGTGGGTATTCTGTTTTTCAAGATTCTTGCTTTTCTCACTGAGAATCCAGCTGATTCTCGTTCTCGTTTGCAAGAAGAAGATGATCCCTCCCCCACGCTTCCTGTGGCTAGTGACTGGCCTCGTAATATAGGCCAGCAATCAACCAGGAAGCTGGGGGCATGGAGCAAGGCTGAGAAGGAGTTTGACTTGACTAGCATGGTGGAAGACCATCAGCACTAGCCCTGAATCCTGGCCAGAGTGCCTCAGTGGTGCAGACTGGAGGAGCCAGCCACTGCGCTCAGGGCCCAAGGGCACCAGTTCAAGCTCAGGTCCTTGCAATGTCAAACAGCTGATTGGCGCAGGGTGGGAGGGAAAGCGTTATGTTTTTGTTCTTTTTAATTTAGGCACACCACTGGTGAAGTCATTACATCTCCACCGGCACAAATATGTATAGGATCACCGCCTAAACTATTAAGGAAGTCCCTTTTAATCTCTGGCCTTGGAAGGCTGGTGATCTAAATTCTAGTCCCGTCACTGACTTCCTTGCATAAGCAGATTTGTTTCTATGCAGGAGGATTTGTTTATGTGGGAGTATGATTAAGCTGTGTTGGGTCTCTCTTCGATAGAAAATGACATGCAGCCCACCACGTTGTGACACCTTCCTACGCCAGTGCAACATCTTGCACTCTTTCCTGAAGTTAAATAAAGTTCTTTTAAAACCTCGGTTAAGGCAGTAGTTTGAAAGATTGTTCGTGAGGACTTCAATTAAATTCTTGAGAATATGTTTACTGTATTATTTGTTTCTGATTTCTTGGACTTGCGGTCAGCTGGTTAAGACGATACTTTTTATTGGACAAACCTCTGTTGGTGGAAGCATGCAAATGGTAGAACAACTCTTCTCTAGGCAGATGAGAGAAGATTAGAACGGACCCTGAGCTACGTACAAAGAGACTAGGGGTGTTAACAGACATCACAAGGACATCTGTCCCACCCGGGGGAGGAGGACTTCCCCCAGCCAGGTGAGCTCTGGCCGTAGGAACATTCATTCCTGCGGAGGGGGAGCAGGGAGTGATGTGCGACCACCCGGTCACACCCCTGAATGGCTGCCATCAATCCCCCCGCCATGACAGGTAGCCATGGCTGCCTATTATAGGCCCATAGTCTGGGCCCAGCAGCCACCTCGGGCAGAATTTGTTCCGGGCACCCACATGTGGTGGGCCTGGAACAAATGTACAAGCATCACGCTGGCCTAGGTGGGACAAAGCGGGCCAGCATGATGTCTGTTAACATCCTAGGTCTCTTAGCATGTATAAGTTTTAGTCATTTCGCCCAGTAGGGTCAGACAGGGATGGAGACACTTGCTTGAATGTGTTTTTCTTTAAAAAAAACAAAACAAAAAAAACCACTGATGCAAAAATCGGAGTATTAACTTATTAGTGTTTCTGTCTCACAAAGGAACTAGTAAGGAGTTAATTATTTTCCTTCTACCCTAAATTGAACAACTTACTGTCTCCCTCTCCTTCCTAAAAGTTAGCTTCCAAGACACTTGTACTGTCCTCTAATAAAGGACTTTATTTTTCCCAATTTGCCATGTACAGCAGAAGCCTAATTTTCTGGCTTGTGCTAATCCCGTCATCCTGATTTTCCAAACCTACTGACTGTCCCCTTCAATACAATATTGTGTTTTCCTGCACTGAACTGGACATTTGGTCCATTGTGCAATGCAGCCCTGTGTTTTTGTACTGAGTGATGCAATACTTGCATCACTCATACCTCAGGAACCGCCTCGCCCTCCGTGCCCCAGAGCGGCTCCTTCGATCTGCCGGGGGTGCCTTCTTGGAGGTCCCCCGTGTTAAGCGGGGGGCCACAATGGAGAGGGCATTCTCGGTGGCCGGGCCGCGCCTTTGGAACTCCCTTCCGGAGGAAGCTCGACTGGCCCGAAGCCTGTTGACATTCCGGCGAAGTTGCAAAACCTGGCTGTTCGCCCAGGCCTTTGGGGAGGGTGAGGGGTTTTTAGCTCCCCCACCTGATTTGTTGTTTATTATATATTATTGATGATATTTAGCCCTGTTTTAATATTTAATATTATTATTATGGAATATTTTAAATTGTTTTTATTGTATTTTACTTGTTGGAAGCTGCACCGGGCTGCGTTGCAGGAGGGGCGGGGTACAAATTTCTTAAATAAATAAAAATAAATAAATAAATAAATAAATAAATACTTCCATGTATATCAGGGGTGGGGAACCCAGGTCTGGGGGCCAAATGCGGCCCTTGGCAAGATTTTATGTGACCGCTTTCTAGTGCCTGGATCTGGCCCCTGGATCCAGTCTCTACCCTCAAGCACTGAAAAACTGAGCACAGGATAATGGGTCAGAGATGAAGGCATGCACACAAGGATAGGGGACATATCCATGATCTGGGCCCTCCTTTTCTTGAATACACCTGTTAAGCCCCTCAACCTGTATATGGCCATCGGAGCTCGTACTAATTTTCAATGTGGTCCCCAGGACAGATGTATATGAATACTTGTAGCTCTGAATGTTTCTGAGGTCTCCTGAGAATGTGAGAGAGCTCAGGAAAGCAGATTTCTACTATACTTCACAAAAGATGCACTCTCTGTAGGACTCACAAATGCATCCTTACGTCTTTTGAGAGGAGAGTGAATGCAGATTATTTTGATTTGGTACACACTTTTATTTTTCCTGTGTTACTCATCCAGAGCAGCATAGGAATTACCACAGTGGATCAGAGTAATGGTGCATCGAATCCAGAACCTTGCTGCTGACAGTGGTTAATACCAAATGCATCAGAAAAGGTACATGCAGTCATGTAGTAGGCAATTACGATATAACTTCCAACTATTTCTCAACTTCCCACTATTAGGTTTGTGCCCTGGAGCATGAGGGTTTCCCCATTCATTTCAAACCTGTTCATTTTCAGTACTTTGTATTTTGACCCCAAGGTGGTGGTTATCTAAATAATTGTCTGATTTTGTTTTTGAGTCCTGCTAAAGTTTTACTCTCATTTAGGGGTGGTTGACTATGAAAGCTGAAATTCAGAATTTCAAAATTCATCCAAATTTCAAATTGGAAAAAAAAAATCTTGACCTAGGGTTATAGCTGGTGGAATTTTTTACTTCGAAGTTTCCATCTTAATCTATAAGATTAGTTGAGAATGACCTCTTGGTAGTTCCATCATTGGCTGTTTTAAAATGGACACAACCATGTGTGTGTCTCCGTGGGCGCTGCGTGGAGCACTTACATGTGTCCAGTGAGTGGGTGGATTTAAAAGGGTCTGGATGGATGTGTACTGGGTGTGCACCTGTGACAGGGTGGTTCTGGCCCAGGTAGTTCCTTTCTGGATCAGCCCCCCAAATAGCAAAGTCCACACTGGGAATTAGCTCAGGTGACCATTTATTTACAGTGCAAAGTTCCTCCACCATATATATATATATGGTCAGGGTCACAGAGACCTGGCTGGACACTGAGTCAGGGTCAGTTCTGGCTGGGTATTCCCTGTAAACCTGTATGTGTATATATATATATATATATATATACACATACAGGTTTACAGTTCAGTAGCATCTCAAACAGCTAGTATGTAGAGCTCCCTGCTCATCTCAGCCCTCCTAACTCTTGTCTCAAATTCAGAGGATATTTCTTGCTCCTGCTTCTCCAGCAGCTCCCAGACCTGATGTTCCATGCGTGGGCATGAGTGGATGTTGCGTGGTCACCAGAGCACGTGCCCACCCAGGCTGCCTTCCGATGGGTGCGTGCGGGGTGGGTAGACTGTGTGGGCGTGTCCTGTTTAAAAACAGCCATTGTGCCAAGCTTGTATGGCAAAGGCCCGCACAGGAGGAATTCTTGGTGGCTACGCCACAACTTTGGTGAACTTCCAAGGGAAAGGAGTTCTAAAGCTGGAGTGGGTTTTTTTTTGGGGGGGATTGTAAGACCTTCCTATTTAGCCAGGCATTAAGTGGGCAGGGATAGGTTGGGGGAGGAAGAGGTTGAGTTTGATTATTTTTTTTTAAATTCATATCTATTTTATATATTTTTACATACTGTTGAGACAGGGCAAGATATAAATTCAAGAAATAACTAAATGTGTCCATGTTGATGATTCAAAATGAAGTTTTGACTTGGCTATACCCTCAATGAAATGTTCCTGTGAATAAATTTCACAAGGAAAATGTGACATATCAGTATAGAAGCTACCCAATGTGCTTTCCATTCCTTACACAGCTCTGTGGATATAAATGGAATGAACCAGATATTAACCCATTAAGAGGATCCAAGCCACTTTGGTCCCTACTTCAGGTTCTCCTGGTCCTCGTTCAATTAATGAAGAACCACTGGGCTGAGGAAGTTTGTATGAGGCTAGAACTCTGCTAAGTCCAGAAAGGGGGCTGCTAGGAGGAAGCGGACTGCAGACAGAGGGTGTTAACAAAAGAGACGTTGTGGAAAAAACCAGGGCAACAGGTGCCCATGGAGCAGCTGCCCATCTGTTGTGGTGCACATGGTTTCTGCACCATAGAAGCATGGGCACACCCTAGAGAGTCACTAGAGCAATCACAACTTGGCGGAAGGAGAGGGGCAGTGCATGGGCTGACCGTGGTGGGGAGGAACACCTGAGTGTTTGTTGTGCTCCCCACAAGGGACCTACAAGATGCAATTGGCTCCCGCTCTCCTGCTGTTTCGGCGTGTATGTAAGACCTGGCTGTTCCGTCGGCGTGTATGTAAGACCTGGCTGTTCCGTCAGGCTTTTGGCGAGGGGTAGGTGTGGGGTGGGTGTGGAGTTCCCCCCCCATATTGTATTTTTAAATTGTTTTAAAAATTATTATTATTATTAGAAACATTTATATAGCGCCAGTCGTGTGACCTGGTGCTGTACAGAACATAGAATTAGACGTGGTCCCTGCCAGTGGCTTACAATCTAAAAGACAAAGGGGGGGAGACAGGGAGAGGGGACAGTGGGAGAGACAGGGGAGAAGACAAACAAACATTCAAGCGGATGC
>QEPC01008438.1:790408-813798 GCA_003113815.1 Sphenodon punctatus | reverse complement strand
CCCACCAGTGGCAGTCTCCCCCCTGCCAGCCCCCCATAACCTCCCATTCACCCCTGCCAGGCTGCTGAGGATCTGAGTCTGGGGACTCAGCTCTGATAGGCCCCAAATCTGGTGCACTCTGCCTGCCCCCAAGCCACGCCCCCTTGGCCCATTTCCGGCGCGCCAGCACCAAAGCCGCCAGCACAGGGCCACTAAGACTATATTCTATCAGGCCACTTTGATTTCCCAATCCTCCCCTGCAAACAAGCAAACTCTGCTTGACCACTAGATCTCTGCCTCCATCCTGGCTCCCAGACTTGCCTCAGGACCAGGGCTTCTGCTTGTTCAAAAAAGTCTCGTCCGCCTGAGGCTGGCAATTTGTCAAACATCTGACAACAAGCCATAAAATGAAGCTCTTAATAGTTTTCCCTTTTCTCCTGTGGTTTTTATCTGTCCTTTCCATGTCTGAGTGAGGAAATTAACTTGACTAAACAAAAGCAGCTATCATGGGTAAACTTAGAATATTTTAGATGCAATACAGCAGATACTTCAATCCTTTAGTTGTTTTTGTAATTTGCAATGTTTTCCTGAATACTTAAGTAAACAAAGGTTGAAAACGTACGACTAGAAAGTCGAGAGCAGGGAACTGCTGATCCATGGGCCAAATGTGGTTCACAGCCAGTTTTAATTTGGCCCCTTTCCAGTTCCTGAATCTGGTGCAATCTGGTGCAGTCGCTCCCCTCAAGCACTGAATGATACATTCAGGAAAGGAGTGGAGTCAGGGCAGGCATTTGCAGGACCAACTGCAAATGTCAGGTTGCATTGACAGAAGCATTGTTTCCAACTTGGCAGAAGTAATAATTCCATTCTATTTGGAACTTGTCCAGACCTCATCTGGAGTATTGTGTCCAGCTTGGTGCACCTCATGTTACGGATATTGATAAATTGGAATGGGATCAGAGGAGGTTGACAAAGATGATAAATGGTGTGGAAAGCAAGTCTTATGAGGAAAGGCTGAAGGGGCTGGATTTGTTTAGCCTAGTGAAGTGGAGATTAAGGGGAGACATGATAGCACTCTTCAAATATCTGAAGGGCTGCCACTAAGAAGATGGCAAGAAACTCTTCTGCATTGCTCCCATGGACAGCATGAGAAATAATGGCCTTGAGTTACAGGAAGGTATATTTTGGCTAGATATCAGGAAAAACTCCCTAACAGTAAGAGCTGTTCGGCAATGAAACAAGTTGGCTAGGGGGGATTATAGAGACTCTCCATTACCGGATGTTCTCAAAAAGAGGCTGGGGAGCTACCTATTGAAAATGTAGCTGTAGTCATTCTGTATCTAGGGGAGTGGACTAGATGACCGAAACACGGGATTGGACTAGACGATAGGGATGTGCGAACGCGGTTCGGATGTTCGGAGTTCGGAGTTCAGACCGAACATGGGGTGGGGGGCATGTGCCTCCCCATCCACCCTTATAAGTTGCCAACGAATGCTGCCGGCAGTTACTAGGTTTTACTTTAGTCCTGAGACCTAGAGAAAGTAACTCAGAGTTCCTAGTAGCATAGGATGCCACTGAGTGCTGCAGGTGTTGGAATGGGAATGAAGAGTGACCTATAAAACTTGAGAAGAGACTGCCTGGGGATTTCTGACTTCAGAACAGAGCTGACACTCCTCTGCCTAAACTACACAAGATTTTGATAGGGTCAGCCTGGTGTTCTAGTAGTAGAATATCTGTCACACAAAGGATACAGCGTTGGATCTGAGCTCCTTGAGTTGCCCATACCACGGGAAAGACCGACTGTTTTAGTGTTCTTTTAAAGAGGACAATTTCCATTATATCATTCAGGATATGGGCCTTGTGACTGTCACCTGTCACTTTGCTGCATAGGCAGCTTGCCCACATTACTGCACCAGGCAGAATTTATGAAAGGAAACCTCATGGCGGGGAAACTAACATGAAGCTTAGACTGTGGGTGTGGGGTTAAAAGTCGTATGATGCGTCTTGCATTCTTTTCAATCGTGAAAGGCAGGGCACATGAGAACAAGGTGAGACGCGTCATATGATGCTTTTAACCTTGTGCCCGCATTTCAAGTTAGTTACTACTCTACTGGATCATTTCCACTGACTTTCAAACACACCACTGTCTCCCCTATCCTTAAGAAGGCCACTCTTGACCCCTCTGACCCTTCCAGCTATCGCCCCATTTCACTCCTACCATCCGTTTCCAAGTTCCTGGAGCAGGCGGTCTGCATGCACTGTCATGTCCTCTCTTCTAATTCTTCCCTTGACCCGCTTCAATTGGGCTTCCGCCCTCTCCACTCGACTGAGACCACCCACGCCAAAATCACTGATGAGCTTCTATGGTTTATAGCTCGGATGGTCAGAACAATGGGTGCAATTCCGCTGCACCACCACCAGGAGGCATTAACAAGCTTCCAAAACACCTGTGCGGGGAATTCCCGCCCAAACTCCTCAGTTTACTTTCTGCCTCATGTTTGGCAGGAGCCTTTTCTCTCTCCAAGAGAAATTAAAAAAAAAAAAATAGATAAGGAAAACAAATGGAACAATTCAAGCAAGAATAGTTGCTTGAGCTGCGGCACAGGCAACAGCAACGCTTGCCTTCACCGTGGCTTGCATTACCTGACAGCGCACAGTCCGGTGTTTTTCCCTTTTCCCTGCTGCTGGACCGACTGAGAATGGACCCAGGCAAGCTTGTGCTGTTTTTGTGCTCGAATGCTTCCTTCTGCGCTTAGCCCGGCGGGGTGGGGCCCCTGACTCATGGCGCTTAGCCTCCGAAGAGGTGATGGGGTCCCTGACTAATGGCAGAGACAGCAAAGACCAGGAGAAATGCTGCCCGCGCCCAGACAGCACCTGTCCAGCAGCGAGAGCCTGAGGCCGAGGCAGCCAGGCAGGAGGAGGCAGCCACGGCTCGGTAGGTCTCTTCTCATGCTTCTTCCTCTGCGGAGGAGGCACAGGCAAGGGGGCCCCTTTCAGCTGCAGACTTTCAGCAGTGCGAGCTTGAAATGCTGCAGCAAATGCTGCTAGTGCTGTCTGATTTACAGGGCAAGTCTGCCTCTTCAAAAGGGAAAAGGAGGAGGAACAGGTCCCATTCCTCTCAGAGCAGTTCTCCCTGGCAGGGGTTTAAGGGAAGATCTAAAGGGGCTGGCAAGGGCAAACATTGGGCCCCTCAATCTGCCTCCAGGACCCCCTCTATCCATGCCCTGCTGGGCTCCTCTGAGGAGGAGGAGGGGGAGGGTTGGCGCAGAGCCCAGTCCTCAGATGAGGAATCTCAGAGCTTGGCTTCTAGCCCACCCCGCCGGGCTAAGCACAGAAGGAAGCATTCAAGCACAAAAGCTGTCAGACATAGGAATGGGTGAACAGAACGCTGTTTGGACGTTCGGTTAGTATTATTATTATTATTAACAAACATTTATATAGCACCAGCAGTGTACCTGGCACTTTACAAAGTAATAAAATAGACACAGTCCCTGCCCCTAGTGCTTACAATCTGAGAGACAGGAGCTGGGNGGAGTTCGGTTCGTCCAAACTCGGCTGAACATTCAAAAAAGTGCTATCGGTACCGAAACCGAAATTTTTTCGGTATCAGTATTTTTGGCCCTGAAACCACCCCTGGTCTCCACCCCTGGTGCCAGGAAGTCTGCTCCTCAGCTGCCTCCCCCTTCCAGTCACGTTTTCCCCACCCAAAGTAATGTTTTTCCCACCCCGAACTCATCCGAACTTTTCAGAACTGTTTAGAAGTTCGAGCGTTCGGTTTGGTCATCCAAACAAGCCGAGTTCGGGCTGAACTCTGAACTTCCGAACCGCGTTCGCCCATCCCTAGCCAGACCGCTCCCTAAAGCCTCTGACTCAGAGATGGAGCTACAGCACTCAGGTGAGGAAAGGGTTTACAGCGGAGGGTTTTCCCCATTCGAGTAAAGACCTGGACAGGGAGCTTCCCTTTCCACAGGCCCACAAGGTTTTAAGCAGAGCTGAGAGAGTGCTTTGTATCAAGCAAAAGCAGCACAAAAAGAGGGAGTCAGACTCTTCCTCAGAATCTTCTGAGTCTGACAGGGATTACTTGACTAGGCTGAGTTCCTCCTCCAGGCTGTCTAAGTTGGATCATAACTTTGAAAAACTTATTAGGGAACAATGGAGGCATCCCACAAAGCCAGTCAAGTTGTCCAGGTCCCTAATAGACCTGTATGATTTTCATAAGACCTGCTCCTCCATTTTTGCCATCCCTAGGGTGGATGCAGCTGCTGCATCCCTAGCAAGGCAATCTGTCTTTCCCTCTGAAGGCGACGTTTTGCCAAAGGACCCAATGGACAAGGGTATTGAAACCGGCCTCAGGAGAAGTTTTGAGTGCCTTTCTAACCTCCTGAGGATGGTAATTACAGCCTCCTATGCTTCCTATGCTTCAAGGGCTATCCTGAAGTGGTTTCATATCAGTAAAGACAAGGAAATCACAGAGAAGGAAGCTGATAAGCTGGCTGAGAATATCACTATGGCCCAATTCTTCCTAGTAGATGCATCTATGGACTCTGTAGTCTGGGACTCCAGGGGCATGGCAGCCAATGTGGCACCAAGAAGACGCCTCAGGTTCCGCTCCTGGAGAGCTGACGCTCATGCCAGAAATCTTTTAGTGAACAGCCAGTTCAAAGGGGGGAAGCTTTTTGGTTCTGCACTAGATAAGGCACTCCTCGAGGCCTCTAGTAAAGAGAAAAAGACCTCTCTCAGCCAGGTCCAATCTACAAAGTCCTTTTTCGGTTGTTCAACAGATCTTTTGTGGCTCAACACAGGGACTGTGGTACCCCCCGATCTTGGAATTTCTCCTCTCGCCCTAGAGGGGCTAGAAGCAGGGGCTTTGGATCAAGAGCATATCAGCAACCCTCCAGGGTCAGAAGGGGCCCCTCCCCACCCAAAAAAACACGATTCCTGACGATACCACCCCTCTAGTTCATGAAGCCACTGCTCTAGGGGGAAGACTTCAGTTCTTTGCTGCCAGATGGTGGGAGGCAACCTCCGACAGATGAGTAAGAGACACAGTGGCAAAGGACTACTTCCTAGAATTCTCTCGTTATCCCAAAGATTAGTTTCTCCCTTCTCCCCAGTCAAGGAATCCCACTAAACATTCATCCATGCTGGCAGAAATTCAGAGGTTTCTGACCCTGTGAGCCATAGAGCCCATCCCTCCATCAGAAGCATTTACGGGACTTTATTCAATCTTCTTCTTGGTGCAGAAAAAGACGGGAGACTGGAGAGGGATTCTGGACTTAAAGAAACTGAACAGGTCCCTAAAGCATCAGCGATTCAAGATGGAGATGTTTTCTTCCATCTGTTTGTCCATCGGCCACAACCACTGGTTAGCCTCCTTAGATCTAAAGGACACTTACCTGCACGTGCCCATCCTCCCAGCCCTCAGGAGGTGGCTGCGCTTCTGCTATCACGGCAGCCACTGGCAGTACAGAGTCCTGTCATTCAGTCTCACCACCTCTCCTCACACCTTCACCAAGGTCTTAATCCCCCTAGTGGCCAATCTGAGAGTACAGAAGATCGCAGTGTTCCCTTATCTAGACGATGATCTACCAGTAAGGGACCACTCGGAAGAAGAGGCTATTGCTCATGTTCAGACCACTCTCTCCTATTTGCAGTATCACGGCTTCGTGATCAGTCAGGAGAACAGTCAACTGATCCCGATGCAGAGACTTCATCACCTGGGGATAATCAGCGATATGGTGAGGTACAGAGTTTTCGTACCAGAGGAGAGGCAACTCAAGATCTGTCGGCACTGCCAGAAAGTCAGGCAGTCGAACAGGATCCAGTTGAGTCACCTAGCCTCGTTGCTGAGCCTGATGGTCTCCTGTTTTCCCCACCTGCAGTGGGCACGATTTCACGCAAGACCATTGCAGCACTTCCTTCTCCCGTGGCAACACCTCATCATGTCTCGAGCGACAAGGTTTTTGCGTCTCGACAGTCACACGGCAGCCTCTCTGCGTTGGTGGGAAGCTCCGGACCGTTTCTCTCAGCAGGAAGCCCCCTGCAGGATCCACCCTCACTGATCCTGACCACAGACTCCAGCCTCACAGGCTGGGGAACCCACTTGAACGGTTGGGTGGGTCAAGGCCAGTGACTACAGTCGGATCTTCATCAAAGTATCAATTGGCTCGAGCTGAGGGCAGCCCGACTAGCCCTCCAGTGCTCTCCCAGAGCATTCAAAAACCAACACCTCCTGGTGCTCTCTGACAACTCGACAGCAGTTACATCAACAACCAGGGAGGATCCAGATCCCCATCCCTCCATCAGGAGGCCAATCATCTCTTCCTATGCGCAGAAGCCAACCTAGCGTCTGTGGTAGCCCGCCATATCAAAGGAAAGGACAATGTGGAGCGGATTGGCTAAGCTGCAAAACTGCGGATCCAGGGGCATGGGGTCTCGACCAGAGCATCTTCAATCAGCTTGTCCTCTGATTCGACCAGCCCAACTAGATCTCTTTGCATCCCAGCTCAATGCCAAACTTCCCTGCTTCCTGTCCAGACACTACTGCAGGGCAGCGCCGGGGACGGACGCATTATCTTACCATTGGCCTCTGGTTCTCCTTTATGCCTTTCCTCCGCTTCCCCTCCTGAGTCAAACACTGGCCAAATGCAGACAGGCAACCACTGAGTGGTCCTGATAGCACCATTCTGGCCTCACAGGCCTTGGTTTCTGGATCTCTTAGAGCTATCCGGTGGTCACTTCTGGAGACTTCCGCAGGTTCCAAGCCTTCTGCGTCAGGGTCCCTTACTACACAACAACCCGGGCTTCTTGAAGCTGACCACCTGGCCCTTGAATCTAGGGCCCTAATGAATCTCGGTTACCCAGAAACTATTGTTAACACACTCACAGCGGACAAGAGGGACTCGACCAAGTGGATTTATTAATCCTTCTGGATTTCCTTCGTCAAGTGGTGTAAGGAGAAAAGGTGTTCTCCACACTCTCCCAGCCTCTTGCAAGTTCTGTAGTTTCTCCAAGATGGCCTTGATAAAGGACTAAAGCCCCCTACTTTAACTTGTCAGCTTGCTGCCATTGACTCTACGCTTTCCTCCCTGGGGAGGGACAGATATTCCTCACACCCCCATGTTCGCAGGTTTTGAGGGGGGCGTGCTAGCTTCCCCCCCCTCCCCCAGTGATTCATAGGTTTCCTACATGGAACTTAAAAATCATTCTCAATGCCTTGACGCAGTACCCCTTCGAGCCCCTGCCCGAGGTCTCTCTATTTTTCCTGTCCTTAAAAGTCTCTTTTCTCATAGCGATCATGTCAGCAAGACAGATTTCAGAGATTGGGGCGCTCTCTCTGCATATTCAGGAAGGAGTCTGTGGTTCTACGGCTCAACCCTTCCTTCATTCCTAAAGTTCGCTCCCTTTTTCATCTGTCCCAAGAGGTGGTTCTCCCCTCTTTTTGCCCTAATCCTCGCCATCCCTTAGAGAGAAGGTGGCATACCTTGGACGTTCGTAGAGCTCTGAAGATTTACCTTCATAGAACAGCCGCCTTTAGGCAGTCCTCGGCCCTTCTGGTTTATTATCATCCCAGATATAAGGGAAAGAAGCCTCTAAGACCATCATTTCCAGCTGGATTTCAGGGTGTGTGAAGGAGGCGTACAAGGCCTCCAATCTGCACACACACACACACACCGGGTAGCTCATTCTATCAGGGGGATGGCCTCTACCTGGGCATTTAAGGCTAGGGCTCCCTACTCTGAGATATGCAGGGCAGCTACATGGAGGTCTGTGCACACCTTCACACGGCACTATAAAATTTATCTTTTTGATTTGGCAGAGGCGGCCTTTGGCCGCAAGATCCTTCAGGGGGTCCTCCCTGGTACCTCTCATTAACTCTCCTACTCCTTGGCAGCTGGAGGGAACTAACTTCGGCTTCAGCTCCTTTCCCTCCCATTCCTAACTAGGCTTATACACTAGGCAATGTATAAACCTCCCATTGTTCCAACCATCTGAGCTATAAAGCATAGAAGGAACAATTGGGTTACTCACCAGGGAATTGTTCTTCTTTGGTTTACATGGAAGGATGGTCGGCCCTCCCAGCCATAGCCTAAGCCAGGCGAAGGGAGGTCCTTTCGTTATCGCCCTTGTTCCTAGGGCCCAATATTTTTGTAGGCCTGCTAGAGGCTGCCTTAGGACCTGACATAGGGAGAACTGTTCATCGTTTTTGTTTTTTCCACTGTTACCTTTCTGTTAGTATGTGTTTATTTAGGTTCCCGGAGTTTTGGCTTCTTACAGCTGAGGAGTTTTGGCGGGAATTCCCCACACAGGTGTTTTGGAAGCTTGTTAACGCCTCCTGGTGGTGATGCGGTGGAATTGCACCCGTTGTTCCGACCATCCTCCCATATAAACGAAAGAAGAACAATTCCCTGGCGAGTAATCCAATTGTTCCTTCTCTTAGCTAAGTCTAAGGGCCTCTACTCTGTTCTTGTCCTCCTTGATCTCTCTGCCGTCACACAATTGACCATGGCCACCTCCTGGATCTGCTACGCTCCCTTGGTTTCAGGGACTCTGTTCTTGACTGGTTCCCTTCATATCTCTTGAACTGCTCCTTCAGTGTTTCTCTTACTGGTACCACCACTACATTGCTCCCCCTCTCCGTAGGAGTTCCCCAAGGCTCTGTCCTGGGGCCTCTTCTCTTTTCCCTTTACATTCTTTCTCTGGGTAAACTCATTGAATCTCATGGCTTCCAGTATCACCTGTATGCTGATGACACACAACTCTCCCTCCACTCCCATGCTCTCCTGCTCCATCCAGTCTCATATCACTGACTGTCTCTCTGACATCTCTGCTTGCATGTCTTGCTGCCAACTCAAGCTCAATATGCCCAAGACTGAATTCCTCATCTTCCCCCCACCCCCAAAAAGTTCCCCTTTTTCCTCCCTCTCAGTTTCTATTGAGGGTATCACCATTCACCCTGTCCCTCAGACGTGTAGTCTGGGATTCATTTTTGACTCCTTCCTCTGCTTTATGCCTCAGATCCAGGCTGTTGCCAAATGCTGCTGCTTTACCCTGTATAATATTGCTAAAATCCAGCCCTGCCTTACTGTTGCCACTGCAAAAACCCTAGTCCGCGCTCTAGTAATCTCTTGCCTCGACTACTGTAACTTCCACCCTACTGGTCTCCCCAGCTCTGATCTTGCCCCCCTCCTCTCCATTCAACACTCTGCTGCCAAAGTAATTCCACCTTGCCCATTGTTTTGACCACATTCAGCCCTCCTCTCCGCCCTACACTGGCTCCCTCTATGGTAACGCATTCAGCATAAGCTCCTGGTCTTCACCTTCAAGGCTCTTCGTGGCCTTGCTCCCCCATAGCTCTCTGCTCTCGTATCCTGCCACATTCCTGCCTGGGAGCTTTGCTCCTCCTCTGCCCCCACCTTCGCCTGCTTGTGACTCCCCTGCTCCTCTAAACATCTTTGCCCCTTCTCTCTTACTGCCCCCCCAGGCCGGGAACTCCCTCCCTGGATACATTCATTCTGCTTCATCCCAACTTTCAAATCCCTCCTGAAAACCTGCCTCTTCTGTTAGGCTTTCCTTGGCTCATCATGATTCATGAGTGAAATTGCATCCTCCTCCTCCCTCAGAATCCCGTGCCCTGTAACTAAGTTAAGCACGTATCTTCTCAAACTCATGAATGTATCCTTGTCTCCCCTGATGTTCACCTCTCCCTTGTCTCCCCCTTCCTTATCTCTTAGATTATAAGTCCTTTAGGGTAGGAACTTGTCTGTAACCATTGACTGTATAGTGCCGGGTACACTGCTAGCACTATATAAATAATAAGAATAATAATTAATTTTAACCCCGTGCCCAGCCATGTTCTAAGCTTCATGTTAGTTTCCCTGACATGAGATTTCCTATCATAAGTTTTACTTGGTGCAGTAACGTGGACAAGCAGCCTTATTGCAACATCTACTACAAGGGGCTGTTTGCTTAATCTGCTTCAGTTTCCAGATGAATTTTGGAAAGTGCATGTCAGCTTAGGGTCTTTTTATATACACATTTCTCCTGCATGTTTACGGTTACATCCTGAACTTTCTGTGTGTCTAAATCACTCATCCAGATCTTAAACATCTGGCTCTTTTTACTTCTGCATAGAACTTCTCCCAGAACTTTTGTGTGTAAAAAGTTCTCCTGGTAAACTACTTTGCTCCAGGCAGCTATGGTCACTTGGTTTCCATGGCAGCCTGTCACGTCTACAGCTGCGGATACTTTAGGCTGCCTCAAGGCAGTGTTTGTGTAAAAATGCATCCAGGAACTACCTCAGGGCAGCGTGAAGAATGCATCTGGAACTTACTTGTGGATTTGTAAACCCAGAAGATTGAAAGACAAGCACTTCAAGGCGTGTGTAAAAATGCTCAATGTCATATATGCTTCGTTCATACACTCTATCAGAGTTGGGCTTTCCAGAGTTTAAACTGTTGACTAATAATCGGATTGATTGTGGCATAGATCGTTTTTGAAGGATTATGCCGTGGCTGTGATGGCAGCGAAGAAGGCTTTTCCCCCCGCTATCATAGCTTCTGTGTAGTCTCTTCTGGTGGAGCTTTTCTGGGTGGTGAGAGGTCTCGTTAATCAGGCTTGTTTCCGCCAGGAGTTGGAGTCATCTAATGCCCGCTGTGACATTTTAATTTATTACTTTGCAGACAAAATCGCTTGCATTCACCACGATTTTGGCACAATCAATTCTATGGCAGAGTTAGAATTTGGGGTTGTGGAGGTTCAGCCTTGTTCTTTTTATTTAGATTAGTTTCAGTCAGAAAATCTTTCTGGTAGTGTCAGGGTCTTAGGCAAGGTCCAACAACTGCCACGGCACATTAAGTTCCTCTCTTGAAGCGTGACCAAATTCTTCCATCTTGGCTAGGTAGGGGGTAGGAAAAGTGTGACCCCAGGGTCATGGCCAGGGACTCCCTTTGGAAGTTAAGAGAGAAAATCTTCACGTTAGTGTCAGGTGTTAGGCAAGGTCCAACTAGTGCCACGGCACATTTCATTTCTCTCTTGGAGAGTGACCAAACTTTGCCATCTTGGATGAGAGGAGGGTTGGAAAATTGTGATCCCAGGGTCATGGCCCAGAACCCCCTTCGGATGTTGAGACAGAAAATCTTCCCGGTATTTTCAAGTTGCTAGGCAAGGTCCAAGAGGTTACTAGGAAAAGTCCATGGTGCATTTTGTTCCTCTCTTGAAGAGTGACCAAAGTTTGCCATCTTGGCTAGGGGTATGAAAACTGTGACCCCGGGGTCATGGCCCGGATCCCCCTTCTGATGTCGAGACAGAAAATCTTCCTGGTAGTGTCAGGGTGTTAGACAAGGTCCAACAAGTGCCATGGCACATTGTGAATGCCTTGCCCCTTTGTGGGGAATTAGCTCAGACGAGGGTCCACAAAATTAATATTTCCAGGCGCCCCCGGCTGTGATACCCAATTTGTGTTTGGGGTCTAACACCTCCAATAGGGCTTAGTGCCTTCTAGCCTCCACATCTCCCCTTACAGCTGGCCCGTTTCACCGGGTAGGGGTTTCTCCCAACAAGTGGGTCCCCAGCATAAACTTAGTCCCGCACAAAGTTCTCCCCCAACGGGGCACAGAAAGTCCAGGGACTTGAAAACATAACTCTTCAGCCTTAGGGCCCTAATGCAACCACACCTGGTCTCCCATGCTGTCTGCGAGGTCTCCATGTCCTGGATCCTGTAGAGGGTTGGTTTCCCCAGAGCTTCCTGGAGGCACGTCCTCTCACTTCAAGCTCCTGCTGGGTACTGTCAGTTCCTGGCTGGTCCACTTCCTTTAATTCAGGAAGCCATGCCTCCTAGCCACCAACTTCCTGTTGGTGGCCATTTTGTGGCCATCCGGCAGCCATTTTAGACCTCTAGAGTCCTTTATCGCCCTACTCTGCTACACACATTTCTTTCCTCTCTTGGAGAGTGACCAAATTTTGCCATCGTGGCTAGGGAGGGGGATAGGAAAACTGTGACCCTGGGGTCATGGCCTGGAAAACCCACTGATGTGGATGATGTGCTTGGGGCTCTGCAGGCCAGTAATTGTGAATTAGATCCATGCCCGTCCTGGTTGGTGAAAGCCAGTTGTGCGACATTAAGGTCATTGCTGTCTGGGGTTGTCAATGCCTCCCTTTGGGAGGGCAGGATGTCGGACTCCATTAAAATGGTGATTGTCTGGCCTGTGCGTAAGAAACCATCTTTGGACACTGACTCCCCTGCCAGCTATTGACCTGTCTCTAACCTTCCCTTTTTAGGGAAGGTTATTGAGTGGGTGGTGGCATGTCAGCTCCAGGCGCATCTGGATGCTATAGATTCCTGGACCCCTTTCAGTCTGGCTTTCATCCTGGGCATGGCACGGAGACTGCACTTGTGACCTCGATGACCTACACTTGGAGATCATCAGAGGGAATTCCACTCTGTTAATCCTTTTAGATCTATCAGTGGCTTTTGACACTGTTGATCATGAGGTGTTATTGACTCGACTGCAGAGCCTGGTGGGGGTGCACGGGACCAATCTTGAGTGGTTTCGTTCCTTCCTGTCGGGGAGGTCTGAGTGGGTGGTGATGGGTGATTGCTCATCGTGACTCCATGATCTTTCCTGTGGGGTCCGCAAGGTTCCATTTTGTCCCCCCCCCCTCTTGTTCGATGGGTATATGAAGCCACTGGGTGAGATCATTCAAAGGTTTGGAGTGAGGTGTCATCAGTATGCATGACACCCAGCTCTACCTCTCCTTTTTATCCAACCCAGGTCCTGCAGTTTCGGTGTTTTCCCATTGCCTGGCTGCTGTGGGGGACTGGATGAGGGTGAGTCGACCGAGGCTAAATCCTGACAAGACTGAGGTGATGATGATTAGCTGGGATTGGGACCCCGGTTATTGATGGGGTCCAGCCCCCACTGGTCATTCAGGTTTGCAGCCTTGAAGTGCTCCTGGATCCATCGCTGTGCCTGGAATCTTAAGTGGTGGCAGTGGCCAGGAGTGCTTTTCACCAACTCCATCTGGTGAGAAGGCTGCGGTCTTTCCTTTCTGATTTGGATCTGGCAACCAATCATTCATGCCTTCATTACCTCGAGTCTAGACTACTGCAATGCACGCTACGTGGGGCTGCCCTCAAAGCCTGTTGGGAAGTTGCAGCTGGTGCAGAATGCAGTGACCCAGCTCCTCACAGGGATGGGTCACCGGGAGCCCATAACACCGGTGCTCCAAAATCTGCCACTGGTTGCCTATTGTCTTTTGGGCACAATTCAAGGTGTTGGTTTTGACCTTTAAAGCCCTAAATGGGTTGGGACCCACTTATCTGGAAGATTGTCTGACCTACCATGTCCCATTGTGGCCTCTGTGTTTAGCTGGGGACGCCAGTCTGGAGGTACCAGTTTTTAACCTGGTCTCTATGATGAGGAGGGCATTCTTGGCCACCACTCCGCAGCTGTGGAACTGCCTTCCCCAGAAGGTTCGTTTATGTCTGGGCTTGAGTGCCTTTAGGAGGCAGTATAAAACCATCTTACTGACAAGGGCATTTGGCAGTGGGGGCTATGGTAGACGGAGTTGTTGGGGGGAGAAAGGGTGGGTTGGGGGGATGGTGTGGGGTTGGGGGGTGTTTTATGTTTTAGTATTTATGTTTTATATGTATATTTTGTATTTTAATATTGTAAGCTGACCTGTGCTGCCTTTGGCGGGAAGGGTGGGGCAAGAAATTAAAATAAATAAGCAAACAAATAATAAAACCATTAATGGCCTATGACTGATTGGAAAAGATCAGTCAATACTTTTTCCAGCAAGAATGCTGTTCTTAGCAGGGGGGGGGAGGCGGAATGTATTCAATTTTTTATTCTACCAGAAGTTTAATTAAAAATTTGGCTTTCTCCTTGTCCTGTTCTGCCACAAACCTGGATGACACTGACTATGCTACAGTGTGGGGTTTACACTGCATCCACATCTCTGCCAAGACTGGGTATAACTACAGTGGATGGTGCCACCTCTGAGTTAGATCAAGCTCTGGAAGCATGCCTTACTGATGCATTAAGACAAGGGTGGCGAGCATTTTGCCCCTCCACCTCAGGAGCCATTGTGAAAATGACTTACAACCTCTGGAGGGGCTCCGTGAGGAAATTAAGGGAGAGAGTGTGTGTTTGTGGTGGTCGTGGGAGGAGGCAAAGCAGTGTACTCAGGGACAGAGAGAGAGGCAGGAAGATCCATGGATCTGTGCCATGCACCTTAGGTGCCAATGCAGGCCCTGCAGCATGTATTTTTCATAAGCATTCCTTAAACATTTGCATAGATGGCAACGCTACCTTGAATGCATGCCCTCAGCTCAGCTTTCTTCCCTGGCGCTCACTCTTTTAGTACTTAAGGACTGAGACTGGGTCCATGGACTATCCAGGAATCAGAAAGAGGGTAAATAAAAAGCAGCCAGGGGCTGTATTTGGATCAAGGGCTAAACTTTCTGACTTCTTCTCTAAAATGTTGTGTGTCTGATGGATGCAACCCGCATTTTTTTGAAGGGGAGGTAAGGGCAGGCTCCGATACTCCCTGTCCTACACCCATTTCCTGAACAAGGGGAAGAATGGGGCTGTTCCCTCTTATGGATCTGACACCCCTGCCCCTTCCCTGCCACTGTTAGGCTCCAGCTCTGCTGTGGGACGCAACCGCAAAGGAGGACCCCCACAGGGCCAGAATAATGAATTTCCCCATCTCTGTCCAGGCTGTCACTGCTCTTGCTGCTACCACTTTGTGGTGCCAGGGGAGAATGAACTCATTCTACTGTGGGTTGGGATTTGGGGTGTGCTTATGTCCATGGAGGGGACGGTATAGATCCCCTCTGACTACACCCTTCATCTCTTCTAGCCATTTTACTCTGAGAAGGCCTAATGCTTGGAACAAGGAAGAGAGTGGTAGTTCATCCACAGTGTAGGAGCTAATAGGGCTTAGTCCCACCAGTAAATCCTGCCCTTATGGACATACTGCTGGGGCAGACACTCCCCTGCCACACAGCACCTTTGCAAGAGCAGGCGTGCTGCTGCAGCATGAAAATTCCATCAAAGCTTGGATGGATCAAAGCTAAACTTGAGCATCTGTGAGCAACCTCTGTGCTACGTGTGCTCTACAGGTCCTGAGTACAGGCTCGGCTGCTGTGCGGTGGATAGAGTGCTGAGAAAGGGCTAGAGAATGAGCTGCCCACTTCCTTGAGCTGAAAAAGTTTTCTTTTGGGGAGGGAGACTCTCAGAGGGACAAAACTGGTGTGTGTGTTTGATGGGGCTGAGGGAGCTGGTGCCTGTGTGTATTTCCCTTATTTTTATCCCGCCTTTCCTGCTTGCGCAACTTGAGGCGTCTTACAAATATAACATTCAAATAAATATAGCACTAAAAATAACCATAAAAAACAACATATATAAAATGTATAAAACAGATCAAAGAGGGATGGCATAAAATACAAGAAAAAACCCCAACAACCCTACCTCCCTAACCCACACCCCACCCACCCTTCACCCATCTCCCTCACCAAAAGCCTGGAGGAACAGTCAGGTCTTGCACTGACATTGAAATGAGGCAAGGGGCTCTGGGGGAGCGTAAGGGGTCTGGTGTGTGTGTGTGAGTGTAAGTGACAGAGGCTGGTGGGTGAGGTGTGTGGCAAAATGCCACAGGCACTGGCATGGACCAGCCAGTCCAGAGAGAGAGCAAAATGGAGCCATCAGGAAACAGGACTCTGATTTCTTGGACTGGTCAGCTGGAATTTGCACCTAGGCCAGGTGGTTTACCTGGGCCAATCACAGGGAAGGGGAGGTTTTTTTAGAAAACCTCAGATCCTCTCCATTTTCCTCTCTCTCTGGACTCACTGACTGAGATCTCTAGCAGACATTGGTAGGCTGGTAACCTCCCTGCCTGGAGGCACACATGGACTGCATGGCTTAACAGTAACTCTGTACCTCTGGCTTTGCCAGAAGAAGGACTTGGACCCCATAGGAAAACCATCACCTATGGAGACCTGATCATAACCAGTGTGAATACCTTGCTTGCTACCTCAGCTACAGTTATAGGAAGCCGCTTTCCAAATGGACTACTATGTCCACAGGTCTGACTCTCATTGCTCAAGGATTATCACCTCTGGTTCTTGGTGTAAACTTTGCTTTCATTCCTTTTTATATGTACTAGTAAAGTCTTAGTTTTCTTTTTACCCTACTGGGTGTGTGTGTGCATGATTGACTGAGCATTATATGTCTCCCTAGGCCAAGCTACTAAAGAGGGGGAAATCTATCTATTTGGCTAGAAGCCAACAGCTTTGGAACCAAGGGAAGCCTCCAGTGGGTAGCTCTGGGGATCTGCCTCCAACGCAGAGGAGGAAATCCCAGGAACAGAGTGCCAGGAAAGGGGAATGCTTGCCTTTTGGGGGTTCACATTTCCTGAGTGGTGTGAATGCCTGCTGGAAAACACTCGGGTGGTGGCAGCGAAATAGCAAGGATTTTGGGGGGTGTGCCAGCTGTGGGAACCCCTGGTCAGGGATTTGGAGAAACACAGTGAGGTGGGTGGCTCAGCCGTATAGCGCCCCTACTGGTGTTTTACCACAGGGGTATCTGTGATATATTATGGCCGTCTGCCCCCATTCCTTACTCCCTTAGTCTCACCAACATTTTTAAGCACCAGCTGCTGCCACTGAATAGGGATAATTCAGTTGTGTCCAAAACTGATTTAATAAACACCAGAACTTGGCTTTACTGTTAGCTGAATCAGAAGGGTGTGTGTGTGTGTGTGTGTGTGTGTCAGTGTGTGTGTCAGTGTGTGTGTCAAATGCAACTAAAGGTAAAAACAGAGAAGACTTTGGCCCGTGATTGCCCTGGGCCATGTCAGCGGTGAGTCTGAGATCTGACCTCGAAAAACCTCTAAGGTCAGAGCCCAGGTTAGGGCCCACCCGACAGGGCCAAAGCAGGCCACAGTGGGATATCACATTTGTTGTGGCCTGCCATGACCTGCTCTGGGTTGGGGGTGCCATGGCCAGCTGTCATTGGTCTAGTCACCATGGCTGACCTTCATGGTGGGGGCTCCAGGTGGTGGAGTGGTGGCCCAGCCGTGGACATGTATGTTTGGTGCCCTAGTCTGGTCTGGCCCATATCTGCTGTGGAGTTCTGCCCCAGGCTGGGTTGTGATAGCAGTGTGCCACTGTCACTGTGTCACGTGTGTTTTTACCCAAAGTTCAACAACAGCAAGTGATTTATTGAAAGATACACTGGTCAAGTATACAAATGCTGTTTGAACTGTTCAAGTGTGAAATCTACTATCTTTGTCTTCATTACAAAGGAGCTGAGAATAATGTTTTGTATAGTTGGTTTCAGAGCGCATTGCACTCTGCTCCTTTCTAGTTTATTTCCCAGGCAATTTATCAGCAGAGTGGCTATTATCAAGCTTGTTCACACATAAGTGGGCCAATGCATCTGTGACTGCAGACTGTCTTAGAGATATTTCCCTCATGGAAAAACAGCTCATAATTATGCTCTGAAAAAAATCATTCCTGGTATGGAACAGAGGTTTCTCAATCAGAAAAATGAATGGCCTGCCGAGAGCCTGGTCTAGTTATGAATGTGTCAGTGCCAGAAGAAACTGCAGTATCACTGTGTGAATGTATTTCTGAAAGCCCTGGGAGCTGGGTTTTAATATACACCTCCCTTTGTCACTAGGTGGTACTGCAGAACAGCTTTGCTTGAGCTGAGGGGGAAGCAGATCTCGGATGATTCTGATTGGATGCATTGAGCTCTCTTTTCATTTTTGCCATGTTTTCTTTTATCTTCCAGTTGCTCTCTGCTTCAGTGATGGTTCAAAATTTAAAGGACCGAAGCTCAAATCAGTTTAGGTGAACAACTAAACTGTGATTCCCCAAGTAAGTGGGAGTACCTATACATTGTTTGGAATTTGTATATAGAGGTGTAATGGGAATGTGCAGGTTGGGACTGTCTGAGTGTTAAAAATAATAATAATGGGAAAATGTTGCTTTTATGGCAGTCTTGTAACTGAATGTTTAATCAGGAAGTTGGAGTTGGATTGATCTGGAAAGAGAAGTTGATAAAATTCCAATCTCAGTCTAGAACCCAAGCCATTCTTGGGACCGAGGGTCTTTGGGAATAGTAGGCCTTGCAGAACTGTGTGGTGGGGAAAGGCAGCTTCCTCCTGTTGTTGTGGAGACGTATATCTTCAGGCAGAAAACAGCTTATTGGGTGGCCCTCAGATGTTTGAGGCAGAACCCGCAACCTCTCCAACAGAATCCACCCTCACTGCTGCTTCTGATGCTGCTCCAGCTCAGGTTCTCGAAAAGGGGTGTCATGTTAGAAAGAGGCGGGGCAAAGGGATTCTCATCCTGTTTGTTTGTATAATTAACCCAGGATGGTATGGTACTTATTTGCCTTGCACATACTGCATTGGAAGGTAAGCTACCTTGACAAGCACTCTTAAATTTTAATGTGTCATCCTCACAACTTTCAGTGGCCATATAGCTGGAAGGGACCTCAAGGATTTAGTCCACCCTCTTATAATGGGGCAGGGTTCACCTTACTTAAACCCCACCCCAACAGATTAATTCAGCCACAGAAAAATAGAGCCTGCCATAAGTAGAGAGCAGGAGCGACCAGGGTATGCTAATACCTGAAATAAGAGGGAATGATTTTGTAAATACTACTCATACAAAGTAACAATGTTCCACTCTTCATTTATTATCTAGCTGAGTTTAACAGATTTGGTTCCTCTGATCCATAGGTGAGGAACTTTTCCCTTCTGTGGACTACTTTGAAAATGTCACGGCTGGGACAGGAGCTGAGGCCAGGGTCTTCATAACCGTACTCAGGATGGGGAAAGGAAAGGGAGGGTTCAGAATTATGGATTTGTGCCACCATCCCCTATCCTTGAGTGCATGCCCTCATCTCCACTCCCTTCTCCAGAGCTCATCTGTTCAGTGTTTGAGGGTGGGGACCAGATCCAGACCAGGGTCAAATCCTGGGATCGGCAAGGGGCCAAATTAACAACAGCCACAGCTTCGGATGTTCCCCATCTCTGCTCTAAGCTATTCTAAACTGATCCCTCCAGGCTTTTAAATACTTTTGTTGCTCTTTCTGACTTCCTTGTCCGACTACACTTATTAAACCCGGGATATTTGGCTGCCTCATTTTTATTTCTGCTCTTGTTCTTGTGAAGGAACGAGACGCTATAAAATTCATGTCTTGAGAATATCTTGATAATGAGAGAGAAACAGAAACCCTGAATTGCATTTGCCTCATTTGCACAAGTAAAGTGAGAATTAGCAGATAATTCATCGGTAGCTGGCTGCAGTGTAGCCCTGGGGGAGTAGCAGTGTAAAATGGTGTTCTCTTATTGAGATGCATATGGAATTCCAGTTGGTGCTCGTGAGAGTTATGCAATTGCGTATGAAGGGGAGAACAGATTCTTCAATACACAAGCTAAGTGATGAGTAGGATTTGTGCTCTGTGTGAAAGCTTCAGCAGGAAAGAAATTAGATTTCCCCCATGTGTTGAGACATGTCAGTGATGTACAGCAGCTCCGGAAAGGTGTTGAAGCTACATGGGAGAAACTTTAAAAATGATACACTGTCTGAGTTAAAAAAATAATAATAATGGAAGAATTCTTCTTTTGTGGCCGTCTTGCAACTGAATGTTTAATCAGGAAGTTGGAGTTTAATTGATCTGGAAAGAGAAGTTCAGAAAATGGCTTGCTGTCAATTATCCAGGAGACAAGGAAGCCCCCTCCATGGGTTAGTTCTTTATTCCTTTCTCTGCTGGCTTAACAAAATCTCCAATTAATTCATATATTACCGTACAGAGAAATCACATTGACTAAGCTAGCACCTTAGCTAACATCATCACTTCTGGGTAATTGAAGGCTGATTTTTCCACTGTTCTCCTGGGCTGTTAAACTGGAATTACATTTGAATACAAAGGGGGCCCTCGCAGATTCCATCTGTTAAAAATCTGCCTCAGTATTTATAAAACACCTCCACCTCCCACACTGCAATAGTCACTCAGCTCAGGAAAGTGGGATCTAAAGTCGTGGTTCTCAAACTGTGCCCCATGAAGTTATGGGAAGTGGTCCAAGGAACTAGCAAAGCAGACTTTGGTCCCCACTCCTGCCATCCCCAGGGGGAAAGGAGATAGTTGGGGAGGCTGTAGAAAGCCTGTGTGCACTACTGTCATCCCCCTCTTCCTGGAGAAGACTGCACCAGCAGTAGGGACTGAAGTAGTCTGCCTTGTGCAGCTGAGGCCAGTCTGCAATGAGAATGCATCGGGCTGTGGCCATCTCAAGCAGATATATGGGGTGAAAACAGATCTGACATGGGCTTTCTGTGGCCTGGGACTCACCATATGTCTGGTCCCACGCCACCAGATGTTGTTCTGGGACTGCCTCGTGGCGGGTGGGCAGCTGGCCCAGAATGAGTTGAGGGTCCAATCCTGGGTGTTCATTCTGGGCCAAGGGCCTAGGGTTGCCACCTGTGTGGTGGTTTTTTCCCTGACACTCCCATAGGTCAAAATGGAACTTCCAGGCAAAAAACAACTGAAGGTGGCAACCCTACAAAGGCCAACCATGGGAAGCCGATGGGTCTGTTTGGACCCACCATCCTTGCCATGGGGTGGGAGCTGCCATGGCCAGGCACCATGGCTCATCGCCATGACTGCCCATCATGACAGGGGGGTGGGGTGCTGGGAGCAGGGTGTGGACTGGGTGCCCACACATCTGTTGTGGTCCCACCCCTACCTGGGTCATGTAGGTGATTGGACAGCTCTCTTGGTGGTTGGCACATTTGTTCAGTGCCCACCCAAAGAGTGGTCGCTGCTGTTTCCCACCCCACTCCAGGGAGCCCATGTGTCAGCCACATGTCACAGACCAATTTCTCACAGAAATTGGTTACAGAATTTCTCACAGACCCCATGGTGGTCTGTGAGAAATTGAGAGTTGCCAGTACTAGTAGTTCAGAAGGTTTGGAAACCAGTGATCAAAGGCCTTTTTGGTGTTTTTGATGGGCTGTGGCGCATGTCCATAGTGAACAGGGAACCGGAAGTTAGGGCTCAGTGAAGGCAACTGGAGTTGTATCATGCTGCAGGCCATGCCAGGCTGCTTCTAGCTTTGTCTCTAATTTCTTGCAATTTGCTCATCCTCTTAGTTGTTCTCAGGGTGCATTCTGTCATCCATTAAAATCAATGGCTCAGTGTCCATTGACTTTAATGGATGGAAGATTATGCTCTTAGATTGCCATCTCTATGATAGTGCTTCACGGTGCTATTGAGAGGCTTAGTTTATTGAGTATTTGTAAATTTCTCTGAGAGTCATAGAAAACAGTGTCAGTCATTTACAGCTGAACCTTACTAATGTACGTGGCATATTGCCAGTCTTCACGCTGCCATGATTCATGCACATGCAAACGGAAGCTTCTCCAGTATCTTAGCCAAGATTTAATAGCTTAATAGGCACTCCACAGATAATGAACAACAATACATTCTAGCCTGTTTAATTTTTCTGGAAGGCTTAAGTAGGAACATCTCAAAAGCAAAAGCGAGCCTTTGAATATTCCACTTTCAGATATTTGCCCTCCTAGAGCAAAAGCATTTTCAGCTAGCTAGTTGGCCTTTACCCAGAGATAGTCTGGGGAAATAACTTCCGACAGTAAAGGCAAATTTCCAATATGATGCCTTGTAACATGTCTTAATGAGGGTTATCCTTTGAGTGTTTTCAGAATATGCTGTCTCCTGCGAAATTAAACATGCAGTAATAACGTTTCAACCAAGCTGTCTATTCCAAGTTCAACTTCTTGTTTAATTGGCTTGAATAGCAAGTCTGAACCATAATGCTTTGGGGACTATGAATGGTTATAGTCTGATAGGAACTTGACGGTTCTAGGGGTGAAACGAGAATGGATTTCCATTCTCGTGAGATTGTTGCAACTGCTCTGGCCATTCTGTACATTCTCGGTCCACCGGTCGCCATTTTGCACATGCGCACAGCTTTTTTTTTATTGTAGAGTTAGCTTTCTGTTGAATAACACACAGCAGAAGTTTCTTCAAAACTTTGCTAAGAACTCAGAAGACATGCTTCCATACTGTACAGACGGCATGGGATAAATGGAGGACAGAGAGAGGAGAAGAGAGGAGACAATGAGGGAAAAAACCCTATTTCATCCCCTGACCCTCCCCCTACTGGACAAGCCCCATATTAAGCTTGCAGGGCTTGCTTGCAATGGGCTTTTATTTTACTGTTGCACAATCCAACACCCTTTCTTAACAGTCCCTAGTCAAACCCACTAGGTTCATTCTTCTTAATAGCTTGCGATGGCGTTCCCCTGCTAGTGGCTTTGTGAACACATCCGCTTTCATATCCTCTGTAGGACAGTATTGCAGATCTATGAGTCTTTGTTCCTGTGAGTCTTTCAGGAAATGGTATTTTACATCAGTGTGCTTGGTTCTGAGGTTGATTCTTTCTGTTTGCGCCAGTGCTGTACATTCTTGGTTGTCTTCCAGGATCGGCGTGGGTCTGTCCAATTTTTGCCCCAGATCATTCAGAAGCTGTCGCAACCAGATACCTTCTTGGCTGGCGTGTGTCGCCGCCACGTACTCTGCCTCCATCGAGGAAAGCGTCACAGAGGCTTGTTTCCTACTGCACCAGCTGATGGGTCCTCCAGCAAGCAAAAAGAGGTACCCGCTGGTAGATTTTTGGTCCAAATGGTCTCCAGCCCAATTTGCGTCCATGTACCCTATCAGGTCTGACATGGAAGTTGCTGGGAGCAGTAGCTTGAGGTGCAAGTCCCTTTCAGGTACCTAATACCCTCTTCACTGCATTCCAATCCCTTTGGTTTGGGACTGAGACTTGTCTACACAGTATAGCTATTGCAATGTCAGGCCTTGTGATTGTGGCAATGTACAAGAGCTTTCCTATCACCTTTCTGTATTGCTTATTGTCTGGCAGCAATAAGCTCGGTTCTTTTATTTCCTTTGGGTAGCTGGTTTTCATAGGGGTATTTGCTGCCTTCGCACCCCCCATGCCGAAACTTTCTATCATCTCTTCTATTGCCTATATTTGGTTGAGAAGATAGCTTCCATCATCTTCTCTTTCAATTTGTATTCCAAGGTAGCGTGTTATGTTACCCAGGTCCTTAGTTTCAAAGTCCTGATTTAGAGCTCTCATTGTTTCACACTCATCCCCTTCTTGCTCAATGCATTTTATAAGGTCATCGACATAAATTAATACAAAGATCCACCTGCCCTTAGTCTCTTTGTGTATAAGCAGGGATCTGTTTTTCTCCTGGTAAAATTTTCCCTCATGAGCACTTTGTTTATTTTAGTGTTCCACGCTCTGGCGGCCTGATAAGCCCTGGAGTGGGCGGTGGCGGTCCAGCTCCAAGCGCATCT
>QEPC01008438.1:740636-767048 GCA_003113815.1 Sphenodon punctatus | reverse complement strand
AAGCCTTACTGTAGGATGCATAGCAAGGGACAGAGTGATTTTTTTGGTTGGGGGCCACTGAGCACTGAAACGGAGTGATTTGGGGAGCCAGAGCACTGAAATGAGGGCCAGTACCCCCACCAGTGGCAGTCTCCCCCCTGCCAGCCCCCCATAACCTCCCGCTCACCCCTGGCAGGCTGCTGAGGATCTGAGTCTGGGGACTCAGCTCCGATAGGCCCCAAATCTGGTCCACTCTGCCCTCCCCAAGCCACGCCCCCCAAGCCACGCCCCCTCGGCCCGTTTCCAGCGCGCCGGCGGCTCTGCCGCCGGCACAGGGCCACTAACACTAGATTTTCCCGGGCCACTTTGATTTCCCAATGCACCCTTGATTATCGGCCACTATTGGTTCTCAGCAATACCAAGAGTCCCATCCCTACTGTCTGTGTTTCCCTTGAGGTAATTTATTACAATGTGCAGATTGTGACTATGGTTATTTTCAAGTGGAAAAGATTGAAAAGAGCATTTTTAAAGAGAAGGCAGTGACTGATTGGCCTTTTCATACTGGCTTGTGAGTGCATGCGTTAACTTTGCTCTCTTAGGCATCCACTGTAACTTTGAAGTTTTATCTGCTAAAATCATGTGCTGTTTTCACTGGTCCGGAAATGTGGGGGAGGACTAAAAATGTGCAAATAAGTAAGATCTAAACAGATTTTTTCTTCAGATAAAGTCTGGAAATTCTTGAGACAAGGATCAGAGAGTAAAATAATGGTTAGGTTGGAATTTAGTCAGAGGCTGTTGGTGAAATTCCAACTATTCAGTGATGCATGCTTGGAACATGCACAGATAGCAGAAAGCACTACGGCTCAGCACTGCAGAGCTTTTCCCTCCCTGCCTGGCTAGCTTATTGTGCTGGATACATACACACAAGATCTAGGAGGTTTACTTGTCCAGTCCCTCTGCCAGTGGGGGATTTTTTTTCAATTTCACTCAATACTCAGATTGAGAAGCACGTGGTGAGAGTTTCTTCTATACTGAATAATTGGGGAAAGTAGCAAGACATGTACTTACCCTGATCATTGTGGCAGAATGTTGCATCCCTTTGCCTCAAACTTTCTGCCTCCATCCTTGATCCTGTCAACGGGTCTTCAGGCAATAGTGAGCAGTGGTCTTCTCAAGTGCTATCAATCAAAGGGGATCAAAGGGCCTTAATTTGTAAGCTCTTTTTTCCCCTGCAAGGGTTAAGTGTTCCCTTGTGTAAGTCCAGTGTATGCCATAAAAGTAGCATCCTTTAATGTTTATTTACTGAGCTTGGATGGGGTACATCATTTCAATAAACAGATATATCCAAAGCTCAACCATTACTTTTAGTGTACTCTCAATGTTCAGCAAGCATGGAAGTGTTTATGTCTTACAAACCTGGTACTACTAAGATGGTAATATTCTTTTAGCAATTAGGGTCACCCTGTTATATCAGAGTGTCTGTGACCCAGAGTGGTGTTCATATATATATATTTTTATGGACAAACCCATAATGGTAGTTTGGGGCAGAATGATAACAGGTTTTACCAGAATCCTATTGACTTTATGCACAAATCTGTAGAGGGCCCAGTGGAAGTGAAATATTATTTTCTGCTGGATGAGCCTCAGGCACAGGTTCCTGGATGAATTCTGGATATTCTGCAGTGATTCATTTCACTGTTCTGGCCTGAGGCTCACCCCCATATTCCTACTCCAAGCTCTGAGTGTGCATCAGATCCAGGTCTGTTTGAGATTTCTGCATAAGATAATTATAAACCGTTATAGCAGGTCTAGGAAAAGAACGCAAGATCCTCTCCAGAGTATTATATTTCTGGTGTCTCAGGAGACCCCAAGGCATCTGGACCAAAAACTCCCACCAGTAGGATTCTTAAAGTGCAAAAATGTCAAAACAGCAAAGATTGGTAAGTAGAACTCCTGCTACAGCACTTGGAAGGATTTGAATACAACATTTCCAATATATTATTACCTTGGAGTAGGGCTGAAATTCCAATTCCGAATTTTTTCAAATTTCACCAAAATTGGCCATTTCGTTTCCAATTTTTTTTCCGCAAAAAGGGAACTAGCTTTTCATTTCAGCTATAGGGCTGAAATCTCATTTCCAAAGTTTTTTCGATTTCCATTAAAATTGCCCGTTTTGTTTCCGCAATCTTTTTTGCAACAAGGAAAATAGCTTTTCTTTTCAGCTCTACCTTGGAGGTGACTTCCCCTTCCAAGGTAAATGTACCAGCTCATATACTTCTGCAAAGGCTCATTTTGAGGGACTGTCATTGCTATATTGGTCCTAAAAGTAACAGATGAAGACAAAGGCAGTTCAGATAATATTAAGAATATAAGAACATAAGAAGTGCCATAGTGGGTCAGACCAATGGTCCATCTAGCCAAGCATCCTGTCTCCGACAGTGGCCAATCATGGTGGCTTGGGAGAAGCACCCAACAGGTCACAATGGGGGATCCATTTCCTGTTGTCCCCCAGCTCCCATCATGTTCCCTGATCCTGTCTGGCTAATGGCTGCTAATGGACCTACCTTCCAGAAACTTGTCCAAACCTCTTTTAAACTCAGCTATAGTACTGGCCCTTACCACAACCTCTGGCAGTAGATTCCACAACCCAATTATATTCTAATATTTTCTTTTTTTTCTTTTCAACTTGCCACCCATGAGTTTCATGGAATGTCCCCTAGTTCTAGTACTGGCTGAGAAGGTAAACAACTGCTCCTTGTTTATTAGTTTCACACCACTCATGATTTTATAGAAGACCTCTATCATATCTCCTCTCAGTAGTCTCTTCTCCAAGCTGAAGAGCCCCAACCTACCAAGCCTCTCCTCATACCTACCAATCCTACCAGTCATCTCCTTATGGAGCCCTTCCATGCCCTTGATGATTTTTGTTGCCCTTCTCTGTACCTTTTCTAGTTCAGCTATGCCTTTTTTGAGATGGGGCGACCAGAACTGCACACAATATTCGAGGAGCGGTCACACCATTGATTTGTCGAGGCATTATGACCTCTTCAGTTTTGTTCTCTATCCCCTTCTGAATAATTCCTAACATTCTGTTTGCTTTTTTGACTGCTACTGCGCACTGCGCTGTGAATTTCATTGTATTGTCCACAACCACCCCCAGATCCTTTTCCTGAGTGGTAACTCCTAGCTTAGTACCCAGCATTGTTTATGTTTACGCATAGTTTGGATTATTTTTCCCTGCGTGCATCACTTTGCACTTGTCCACATTAAATCTCATTTGCCATTTAAATGACCAGGCACCCAGCATGGTAAGATCCTGTTGCAGTTCCTCACAGTCTGCTCATGTTTTAACTACCTTGAATAACTTGGTATCATCTGCAAATTTGATCACCTCACTCTTGACACCCTTTTCCAAATCATTAATGAATACATTAAACAGCACTGGTCCCAGTACAGATCCCTGAGGCACACCACTTTTTACATCTCTCCATTGTGAAAACTGACAGTTTAGTCCTACCCCTTTCTTCCTATCTTTTAACCAGTTTCTGATCCATAGTAAGACAGTACCTCCTAGCCCATGATTTTTTAATTTTCTCAAGAGTCTCTCATGAGGGACCTTATAAAATGCTTTCTGGATATCCAGGTACACTATATCCACTAGGTCTCCCTTGTTCACATGCTTATTTACACCTCAAAGAATTCCAACAGGTTAGGGAGGCATGACTTACCTTTACTAAATCCGTGTTGACTCTTCTCCATTAAGCCATGTTTGTCAACATGCCCTGACATTCTGTCCTTAATGATGGTTTCCACCATTTTTCCCAGCACAGATGTCAAGCTTACTCGTCTGTAGTTTCCAGGATTCCTTTTTAAAGGTTACATTTGCCATCCTTCAGTCCTCTGGTACAGTGGCAGATTTTAGTGACAGGTTACAAGTTACTAACAGTAGGTCTGCGATTTCATATTTGAGTTCCTTCAGAACTCTGGGATGGATGCCATCTGGCCCTGGTGACTTGTTAGTATTCAATTTGTCAATTTGCCCTAGAACATCCTCCAACATCACATTGATTTGTAACAGCTCTTCCAATTCCTTGCCCACAAAGCAAGGATCCGGTGTGGGTACCTTCCCCAAATCCTCCTCAGTGAAGGAGATATTTTATTGGACAAACTTCCATTGGAGAGGAAATGCAAAAAGCTGCTAAGAAGTTAGAAGTATAGCTTGCATATTTTCACCAGCAGACGTTGGCCAAGTAACATATATAATCTGGACTACTTTGTATCTATCTGCAAGGCAGGACAGAACTGATTTATCAGCATGTCTCTATCATTTGCACAGTGGTGAACATGAGGGCACTGAATCATAGGGTTGGAAAAGACCTCTAGGGTCGCTTAGTCCAATCTTCAGTATCACATCAGGCTTCACTGTACTGGAATTAAACCACCTCAACAAATACATTTTCTAAATAGAACAAAGACTATGAGAAAGTGCAAGAAGCAGAGAGGAGGAGTGGCTAGGGTCCACCAAAACATCTTTAGTTCTGTCTGTCAGAATTTGAGTGGCCTTTCCCATTTTCCCTTGCTACAGACTTGTTCAAATTATGGACCTGATACCCCACAAGCTGGCTGTGACTTTATTTCACTAGAAAGATAAAACCATTGTTAATACCTAAGGAAGTGTGTGTCAGCCAGCTGGGAAAGGGATTTTTTTATTACCATGAAAGAGAGAGGGATTAACATCTCTTTTGAAGCATTTGCTATAGAGAAAAAAAGATATGGGCTGATTAGTTAATAAGGTTAATTATCAGATTGGGTAACTGGTTAGCACACACATTTGAGCTCTGTGATTATCGGAGTGGGTGAGCGAAATGTTGATGATATTCCTGGATATTCAGGTGTGACACTCATGAGCATCTACTTCCTGGGAAGTAGAGTTGAAACAAATAATAGATTTTGTAGATGCAGATACTATTTACATTATGGGATAGCTCTCCCAATATCTGAATGATATCTGCAATGGAAAGAGATATTAACATATCCATTTATTTGGTTATTTTGGTTTGGATATGTTATTTATTTCAGTCATTTTGGCATTTTGATTACTATATATCTTATTTAGGCTATTTTGCATGTGTAATAGCACTGAAATTAAGTGATCAAAATAACTGAACTTAAATGTCTAAAACAGCTATCCGGCGAAGCAGGATTGAATGTCCACTTTATCAGATCCAAATCAAAATGGGCAAACTTGTTGGGTAAAGTATTTGCTGCAACTCTTCCTTTCAGCTGTAACTTTTATGATGTGTAGTTACACTCCAGCAGGGGCCAATACAAGGAATGAACTATGCAGGTGCCTTCAGTCATGGCTATGAAAGACAGAGTGGGGACACACATAGTGAGTTGAGGGAGTACGTGAAACACGACCTAAGGGTGGTGGTGTCCTGGATCTGGGAATGTTGGCGCTTCAGAGAAGCCCAAGACTAGGGCCACTTGCCACGTTACACAGGCTGGTGATTCTCCCAGTGGGGAATCTCCTGGCCGGGAAAATTACGCTGAGCTCTGCACATGGGCGTGGGGCTAAAAGCATCACCAGCTGTGTCCAGCGGCTTTTTTTCCCTACGAATGTCAGGGCTGTAACGTGAGTAAGTAGCCTAGGACTTGGTGGGACCGGGAGCATGAGCCCTATTACAAGTATCTACTAGAATAATGTGATGTTGTGTTTAACAAAGACTAGGGATGGGCAACCAGTTTAGCCGTTCGGTCCGGTTCAGTTCGCCTGTTCGGTTCGGTCCTGTTTGGACGTTTGGAAAAAGGCTCTCTGTGTGAGGAATGATGGCCCTAGACCCATGACGGTGGGTCCTGGGGCTAAGGTGGCAGCTTCTGGATATTGGCCACAGCCCTCCCTGCCTGTACCTTGGCCCCAGAACTCTGATTGTGGGTCCTGGGACTGGAGTGGCTGTTGCTTGATGCTTTGGAAAATCGGCTCTCTGTGCGAGGAATGATGGCCCCAGACCCATGAGGGTGGGTCCTCCTGGGGCTAAGGTGGCAGTTTCTAGGTATTGGCCACTGCCCTCCATGCCTGTAACTTGGCCCCAGAACCCTGGTGGCAGGTCCTGGGGCTGGAGTGACTGTTTCTTGGCATGTTGGAATGACATCGCCTCTGTGTGAGGAATGATGGCCCCAGACCCATGATGGTGGGTCCTGGGGCTAGAGTAGCAGCTTTTAGATACATATTGGCCACAGCCCTCCCTGCCAGGAACATAGGCCCCAGAACCCTGACGGCAGGTCCTGGGGCTGGAGTGGCTGTTTCTTGGTGCGTTGGAATGACATTGCCTCTGTGCGGGGAATGATGGCCCCAGACCCATGATGTTGGGTCCTGGGACTAGAGTGGCAGCTTCTAGATACATATTGGCCACAGCCCTCCCTGCCAGTAACGTAGGCCCCAGAACCCTGATGGTGGGTCCTGGGGCTGGAGTGGCTGTTTCTTTTTTTATATCTATCTATCTCTACACTAAATCTAACTGCTATTAACTATTCTAAAACCTATTGAACTAAATGGAATATCCTAATAATTAACTACAAAGGCCTTGTCCTACAAACACACTGTATCTCTATCTATCTCTATAACTAAGCTAACTACTATGTATATCTATCTAGTAACTGTCTATCTAATAACTATCTATCTATCTATACAATATTACACAGGGGGAAACACAAAGAACACAGGGAGGGGTACAAAACTGAAATGAAAATCAATCTAATAATAATACTACTCTAAATAAATCCAAAACTTAAAACAGGGGAAGGGAATCAGGGATGGAATAAGAGGGAGAGGGAAAAGGATTCAATGGAGGGGGGAGGGAGGAAGGAAGATTGAACACAGGGAGGGTTAAAAACAAAAAATAGCACCTAAATCTATCTAATATAATCTAAATAAATGATAATATGGAGGTAAATGGGTTGGACAGGTGAAATAGGAGGAGGATGGCAATAGATTAGGAGTAGGAAGGAACAAAAACTGCTGGGAGAGGGAGCCTTCTGAAATGCCTGCTGTTCAGGAACAGTGACTAACTCAGAAGGTGTTGGGAAGGGGGGATGCAATCAGTTTTGTTTCTTGCTGAGCCCACCTCACTGCAAGCTCCATTGCCTCTGTGCAGCCTAGCCCGTGGCCAATCGCAGACTGTGAAGCCAGTGGTCTGAGGCGAAAAGCGATGGTGATTGGGCAGGCTGGCTGCTACACCAAGCCTCTCCACCCCTGGTGCCTGGAAGTCTGCTCCTCAGCTGACTCCCCCTCCCTGTCACGTTTTGCCTTCCAGTGACACATTTTTGCCACCCGAACGTGATCCGAACTGACCAAACAGTTCGGTCATTTCAACGTTCAGAATTGAGTTCGGTTTGGTCTGTTCGTGTTTGGATTTGTGTTCGTGTTTGGTCGTCCGAACAGGCTGAGTTCGGGCCGAACTCCGAACTTCCGAACCGCGTTCGCCCATCCCTAACAAAGACTATGGTCACCTGTTCAGGTGAGTAGGGAGGTAGAATTCGACTATCACCATGCAAACCTTTTTCTTAAGAAAATTAAACTGATACATGCATAGCCCTGAAGGCTAATTCCTGATGTCTTGAAATAAGCACAGCTTGCTGAATGGAAGTTGTAAAATCAATAAGAGCACAAAGCTTAGTCGAGCTTTGTTAATGATTGTACAGACAGCTTCCCACAATTGCCCTGAAGCACCGCCTCATTTTAATACCAGACTAGGGGCTCAATAATACATGCTGTTCTACCTGGAGATTTAGTGTCTGATCATGGTATCAAAACAGGTTGCAATTAAAGTAGAAACAGGGAAATAACAAGAGGGAGATTAATCCACCAGCTTCTCTGAATTACCAGGGGCCAGATCCAACAGCCCAGTCCTGAGGCTTGCACTAATAGAGTGCTTTGTGGATTGGAGACTACAGTCCTAATCGCTAATAAAGGCAGAAGAAAGCCAAATGAGCATTTTATTGGTTAACCCTGAGGCATTTATTATTGTAATAATATATTATTAATAATAATAAATTTATTGTGTAGCCTATGGCTTTTACAATTGGTTAATTAATACATAAGAATAAAATGACAATAAAAATAAACAATACAGCGGCTCACTGTAATACAATACAAAAATAAGCAACATAATTTGGATTGCACATCATTCCACATAGTTCGTATAGCCCATATTAGATCTAAATTAACCTTTCCCCAACCAGAATGGATTCGCCAGAAGTCAATGCACCAACTCTAGCCCACATGTTCTAAACCAGTCCCCAGAATCCGGAGTCCAAGTCTCCAATACCCACCACAGAATCCTTCCCAATTGGCATCAATTGCTCATCCCCTACATCTATTCAAAAAATACAGATCAAGAGAAGACCCCTTGCCTTTTCAGTATAGCAGCTTTTATAGATAATGCTGAAAGAGCAAAACTTGCCACAGCTCTGGTTAGACTTGTGTCTCTTGGATTCAGCATTTTCTTCATCAGCATTTCTCTGGTTCCCCCTTGGGGTAGTTGAAGAAAATCTCCCCAAAATCTCAGCCGAGGTCCCACCAAGGTAGGGCAATCCAAGAGGATATGTATCACCGTATCTTCCTTTCCAGACTCGCAGCTGGCAAATTCTCCTATCATGGGGGGTACTCTTATATCTCCTCTCTACCGAGGCAGAGGGGAAGGTATTGGTGCGTACTAGTCTAGTAAAGGCTATACATCTGGAAGGATCTTGCCAGGCATAAAGATAGATGGATTGCAGGGATTGTGGCTCAAGGAACTCTATCCCCCATGCCATTTTCTGCTCAACAAGAAGAGCCTGTTCCACTTGGATCAATTGGTCATTGAGTCTCTGGCGCACCAGCCTATTAAAGGCCTGAATTCCGATCCCTGCAAGGACCTCCAAGGAAAACCCCAGGCGTTGCAGGTGGAAATTAACCTGTCTCAACCAAGGTGAGAACAGGCTAGATTCCAGAGCCATATTTAAAAGCGAGATCTCTGTCTGGGGAGCTGATACCAGTTTAGCATAGTAATTAAATACTTGCTGTAACAACAGCACTCTTACTGTAGGTAACCTGGTTTCTTGTCTGGCAATTACTTGGAGCATACCCCGCAGGGCACCCAGGACAGAGGTCAAAAAGGTGTTCTGGATACTCTCCATGTTGTCCAAAAAATCCAAACACCATGCCGGGACCACATACAAGGCCTGTCCCAGCACCTTCGCCCTAAACAGGAGCAGTGCTGGGGCAATTTGTTTCCCTCCCTGGCCATAATAAAATCGCTTAATAACAGCTGAGGACTTCTTCACTCTAGTTTTGGTCAGGTCAAAATGCGACTTCCAGCTACCATTGGAAGAAAAGTAACCCCCAGATAAACTAATCTCTGGACCTACTCGATCCTCCGTCCTTTAATGGGCCAGATAAGTTTTAGGTTCCAGGCCCTATAGCCCACCACTAAAATCTTAGGTTTTAAATAATTAATCACCAGTCCCTCCCTAGCACATTATTTTTCAAAGAGGGCCATTTGTCTCCTAAGACCGATTCTTGTTTGGGATATAAGTACTGAGTCATCTGCATACAGCAGAATTGGGAGATATCTCTGGGCGACCCGCAGGGCATGGGTATCTTTAAGATTCATGTGTTGACCCACCCCATCCAGATACAAATTGAAGAGCGCAGGGGCAAGGAGACACCCTTGTCGCACACCTCTTCCTACCGCTACTGGTGCTGATAGGGCTCCCCTTGTGTCACATCTAACCTGTAAATTGTTCCCTGTGTGTAGTTTAATAATCAAATAGAGGAGCCTGGGATCAATTGTGGTGGCACTCAACTTGGCCCAAAAGCGCTCTCCATTAATAGAGTCAAAGGCCTTTTCAAGGTCCATAAATCCAAGATATATTTTGTTTTTGTGGGCCGTGTATTTCTTAATCAGAGCAGAGAGTAACATAATATGATCCACTGTGAACTTCCCTGCACAAAAGCTAACATTTGTGCAGGGGCTGGTCAGTCCAGCCTCCCTCTGCCTGGACGGGGACTTGTCCCAGGTCCGCTGTGAGGAGTTTGTCAACTACTTCACAGACAAGATCGCTTGGATTCAGAGCGATTTTGACACTGGATTAGGGGCAGTAGAGGGAGAGCGCGAGGTGATGGAGACCCCGTCCAGTCCAGCTTGGGGGGGGGGAGTTTCAGGAAGTGATGCTGGCCGATGCGGCGGATGTCTTGGGGTCTGTGAGGGCCACCTGTTGCGAACTCGATCCATGCCCATCCTGGTTCATGGATGCGCTTGCCAGTTACCGACCTGTCTCTAACCTTCCCTTTTTAGGGAAGGTTATTGAGCAGGTGGTGGCTCTCCAGCTCAGGTGCATCTAGATAACATCTGTTTCCTGGACCCGTTTCAATCTGGGTTCTGCCCTGACTATGGCACTGAGACGGCATTGGTGGCCTTGGTCGACAACCTCCACCAGGAGATGGACGCAGGATGTTCAACATTTCTCATCCTGCTAGATCTCTCGGCCGCTTTTGATACCTTGGACCATGGGCTGCTGTTGAGACAGCTGCGTGACCTAGGGGGTCTGGATGGGACTGTTCTTGAATGGTTCCATTCATTCCTCTCAGGGAGAAGCCAGCGGGTGGTGTTGGGGGATGAGACATCTTGCCCCCACGTTTTATCATGTGGCGTTCCGCAGGGTTCCATTCTGCCTCCATTATTATTTAATGTATATATGCAGCCCTTGGAAGAGGTCGTGAGAGGGTTCGGGGTGCAATGTCACCAATATGCTGATGATACCCAGCTGTACCTCTCTTTTTCAACTGACCCAGACCCTGCTGTCTCGTTGCTATCCCAATGTTTGGAGGCCATGGCGGAATGGATGCGGCAGAGCAGACTGAAGCTCAACCCCAATAAGATGGAGGTGATGTTGGTGGGGAGAGCAAGGGAGGTAGTGGCCCCCCTGATTGGGGGGGTTTGCCCTCCTATAGCTCAGCAGGTCCGGAGTCTGGGGATGATATTGGACGCGGACCTCCACCTGGAGCGGTAGGTGGAGGCAGTCGTGAAGGCTGCTTTCCGCCAGTTGTATCTGGTGTGGAGGCTGCGTCCGTTCATCTCTGGTCCGGACCTGGTCTCCCTCATCCATGCCTTCGTCACCTCGAGGCTGGACTACTGCAACGCGCTCTACGTGGGGCTTCCCTTGTTCCTGGTTTGGAGGCTGCAGCTAGTGCAGAATGCGGTGGCCCGTCTCCTTTTGGGAACAGGTCGTCGGGAGCACATTACACCTGTGCTCCGGACTCTGCACTGGTTGCCAATAGCGTACTGAGCTAGGTTCAAAGTTTTGGTGTTGATCTACAAGGCCCTTCACAGTCTGGGCCCCTCGTACCTCAGGGACCGCCTCGCCCTCTGCACCCCAGAGCAGCTCCTTTGGTCTGCCGGGGGTGCCTTCCTGGAGGTCCCCCGTATTAAGCAGGGGGCCACAATGAAGAGGGCATTTTTGGTGGCCGGGCTGCACCTCTGGAACTTCCTTCCGGAGGAAGCTTGCCTGGCCCTAAGTCTATTGACATTCCGGCGAAGTTGTAAAACCTGGCTGTCCGCCCAGGCCTTTGGGGAGGGGGGGTTAGAGGGTTTTATCTCCCCTACCCTATTTATTGTTTTCCTGGGTACTGTTTTAATATTTTGAATTGTTTTGATGTGTTTTAAATTGTTTTTATGTATTTTATATGTATTCTACTGCTGGAAGCCGTCCCGAGCTGTTCTCAGGAGGGGCGGGGTAAAAATCTAGAAAATAAATAAATAAACTTGCTCTAGTGCTACAGAGCCAGACTGGCTCAACCAGCTCCTCAGCTTGTTCAATAACAGCCGGGTATACAGCTTCCCTATTGCACTGAGCAAACTGATCGGACGATAATTAGCCGGGAGCCGGGGGCCCCCCTTTTTAAAGATCGGGACCAACACTCTTGAGCCAAGAGGAAGGAATTTGACCAGTCCTACTTATCTCGGAAAAGAGGGGTGCCAAAATGACTGCCCACCAATCTGGAAATGCCTTAAGTAAATCTGTTGTGATCTCATCTGGACCCAGGGCTTTCCTCGCCTTCAAGCCCTGGATCAAGAGCTTCACTTCATCCTGTGTGACAGGAGCCCAGTGCTCCAAATTATTCCATGGGTCCAGAGCCACTTCACCCCCATTTACAGGACTGGCTGCGTATAAGGTACCATAAAAGATTTCCCACGCCTCTGTTGTTGGCAAGGAGGGACCAACCAACCCCCCCCTCCTCTAGATGAACGAATTAGTGCCCAGAACTTGGTTGAATGAATGAATGAATGAATTTATTCATTATTATGCATAGCCATTGGCCATAGCATATTGATAAATACAATTTACAAAACACAACCATTTACATAATAAAACAAGGAACCATAAGGGTCAACAAAAAACCATATCACATCAATGTATCACCCCACCTACAATATACATTTATACAAGCCCTAGGAATCACATAATAATTCATTAACCTAGGAATTTATACGACAAAAAAATCATTGGTCAAATAGGGAATTTTAAATAAATGTGTAAATAAATATCCCCCAGGAATAAGGTACTGAATTGACCTAGATAGGTTTAAATGTCAGGAAGTTTTCCCTAGAGTGAATCATGTGGATCAGAAAGCTAGCCATATTTTTAATGACACTCCTATCTGTACTATCCAGCAAGAAAGAGAGAATAATAAGTTCTGTCCGACCTGGGAGCTTCTCTAGATACTCCCCCAGGAACTGCTGCCTCGGCTTATCGTAAAGATGGCAGTAGAGCAACATGTGCCCAACTGTTTCTACTGACTGCCTATCGAACGGACAAAGCCTAGAATTGAAGGGGATACCTGCCAGGCAACCCTCCATGACCTGTGATGGTAATGCATTACAACGGGCACACAAGATTAAATTTTTGCCCCGGGGAGAAATTTGCATCTGGAGGTAGTAGGCTATCTGGCCCTGCTCAGGCACAAAGGCAAGATACAAGGACGTATACGGAGAGGCAGCAATTACGCCCCTTTCTGTTTGCCTGTAGATGTCCCGAGCCCTGGATTTAACCTCCCTAGTAAGTGTTACCAAGGGCTTATGGGCCAAGTATTCTATTGACATCCCCATGCGCGCCAAGGAGGCCTATATTGTGTCCTGCCAAGGGCTATGATGACTGTCCTTTCCTATAGCCTGCAGTAGCTCAGAGGAATGAGTATCTGCCATCTTGCACCACAACCCAAAGGCACGCTTCATAGCAATTTGCCAGCTAAGCTGGCCACATTCTTCTGTTAATACTGCATTTGGTGCAGTTAATACTAGGTGCATGCAAGAGGCCCCGAAGAAACCCCACCTGAATTGAATTTAAATTTTGGGGTCAAAATGGAGCCCAAACTTTGGCCCCATACAACACCTGGGCCCGAACTTTTGCATTATGTGTCTGAATGGCGGACCAAACTGCCGACCTGCCTGCCCGTACGAAGAAACCCAACAATGCTCGGGAGGGGCCCTTTGAGTTCAAAATAGCGCGCTGTATGTGATGGTTCCAAGTAGCTGTATGATGGAACAGAAGACCTAAATAGCGATAGCTAGAGGCCTGGTGGAACTTTTGCCCCATTACATCCCAATTATAGGTTTGCCTCTTGGCGGTGAATACCACAACTCTTGATTTGTGGGTGCTAATGGTCAATTTCAGCTGCGTGCAAAAAGACATGAAAGACACAATCTGCCGCTTAAGCCCAACCTGGGTTTGGGATAATAAGACTACATCATCCGCAAATAAAAGACATCCTACCACTCTGTCTGCTATTTTGGGTGGAAAAAACCTTGGGGCTGCCACTAGAGATGCCACGTCGTTGATATAATAATTAAACAGGGCTGGTGCCAACACACAGCCCTGTCGGACACCTTTTGTAGTACTTATAGGCGGGGTCAAATGCCCCTGACTATTTAGCTTAACAGAGAAAGAAGAGTGAATGTATAGGGAGCGGATTAGATATAGTAGCCACCTATCTACTGTTGAGTCCGACAGTTTCCTCCACAGGAGTGCCCTATCAATGGAATAAAATGCTTCCTTCAGATCCAGGAAGGCAGCAAAGGACCCATTATGGGTCTTCTACTTACAGATAATGTGGTAAAGTGCTAAACATAGCTTGGTGGTCGAGCGCCCCTGCTGGAACCCAGCCTGCTCGATGGCAATTATTTTCTCCTCCACCAGCCAATTGTTGAATCTGCGCAAAAGGGACTTAGCATAAATCTTTGCAACCACACACAGGAGACTGATGGGCTTATAATTGGCTGGGTCACTGTTTTAACCTTTTTTAAAGATGGGGATGATGATTGCTAATCCCCATCCTGCTGGTATTGCCCCTATATTATTAATGGCTGTAAACAGCGCAGTCAATACCGGAAACCACCAGTCCCTGTGCGTCTTGAGAAATTCCACGTCTATCAGGTCACTGCCCGTGGCTATCCCATTTTTAAAGGAGTCGACCAATAGTTCTATCTCCTCCATAGTAACTGGTGTCCAGGGAGTCCCCAGATTGCTATTATCAGGGGGGAACTCCCTGTCTTCGTTCTCTGGGGTGGCATTAAATAGGCTTCAAAAGTGCTCAATCCAGGAACTTGGTGAGATGGGAGAGGATACTAGCGGAGGTTTACGAATGACACTGGCATTCACCAGCCTCCAAAACTCCTTACTGTTTTTCTGCTCTGCCGCCACCTGCAGCCTATCCCATCGTTCTTGATCAAATTCCCTTTTCTTAGTTTTTATAAGGTTCCTGTATTCCAACTTAAGTACATGGTAGGAAGCTGGAAGTTTAGTTGCAACTGATCTCCTGTACTCGCTATAAAGGGTAGCCAATTTTGCCGTAGCTGTCTTACATTCGTTGTCGAACCAGCCCTTGTTATTAATGCTGGGGAATTGCCTCTGGGATCGCCCTAAACGACCACACGATCCCGGATGAAGAGTTTTTAGGGACCGGCCACAGTTTGCAATTAGCTGGTTATATAATTCCGCTATATTAATACTCCTAGTAGAGGCAAGGAGAGCCTCCCACAAATGCTGGCAATCCGGATCTGAAATAATAGACTCTGGAATGCCTGATGGTATCTTTTCCCATCGAATAGAACAATGTTGTTCCAGCTCATCTAGCTCATCTAAATCAGCATTATTGTTGGCCATAGGGCCATGAGGCAAAAAGGGAGTTACACCCAGTAAAATAACTAAGGGAACATGGTTGCTGACCAAAATTGACCCTACATGGAAATCCAATAAATATGGGATAATGGAGGAAGAGACCAGGGCAAAATCCACAGTACTGGACCCATGATACCTCAGGTAAGTTAACTCCCCCCTAGTGTCTCCAAAACCTGACCCATTTAGTACATATAAACTGGAAGATGTAATAAAATTAGCCAGTCGAATGCCTGATGAATTTATCCTAGGATCCTTAGAGATTCTGGATGAGAGTCTACGATATGGGTCCTGCAGGAGAGGATCACAATATCACAACAGATCCTGGTCGCTCACCCCCAGCCTTGCATTGAAATCACCGATTACTAAAAATAGGGCTTCTGGATATTTATTTAGAAGAGAATCTACCAGGTCTTCCAGCTCGGACCAACTGGCCCGCTTGAAGGAACCTGCATTACATGGAGGGATATAGACAGATATTAACACCCAAATAAGTTGGCCAATGGAAAAGATGGTGGCCAATGCCACGGCTTGTACTTTGATTACCTCAAGTTCCTGGTACATTAAGGTATCAGAAATAAGAAGGCCTATACCACCACACGGTCGACCTCAGCTATTATATGTACTTGCTGGGAGATCATAAGCTTTATAGCCCTCAAGGACCAATGGAGATGTAGTCCAAGTCTCTTGGATGCTAATGATATGGAACTTCCCTATAAATACCAAAAGATCAGGGTCCATTTTGTGCCTATCCCAACCCGCCAGGTTCCAAGAACATAAGTTCAACCTTCCAAATGGAGGGCCCGAGTCTAGTCAGGAAAAAGGGGAAGAAGAACCACCGCTATCAAGGCCAAGTAAGACAAGAGGACCCCTAGTTGTTTGAGATGGTATCAGCTCTTGAGCCTGGACTAAATAATCTGGTTCCATAGTAAGATCAGGACCAGTGGTTGTGTGTTCAACCTGGACAACCACCAAGCCCGCCTCCAAATCAGGTGGACCAATGTCGATTCCTCAGAACTTGGTTTGATTGTTCCCGATGGCTGCCTGATGCAAGGCCTGCCATCTAGTCATTGTATGGGCATCCCTCTTCACCTTTAACAATTGTCTATAGCGTGTCCTTTGCACCCATACCATTTCCTGTAAGGGGGCCGATGAATAAACTCTCAGTCTTTTAACCAAGCCCCTAAGTTTTGCTCTTTCTGCTTTGCACTCTCCGTCAAGCCTGGGGGGGCAGAGGGGGAGGCAGGGGGGGCGCTTCCCCACACCTCTATGCTCGCATACAGGCAAATACTGAAAAAGAATTGGGTCCAACAAATGCAAGAGGGCCTCATAACAATGTAGATCAGGAAGGTCATATTGTACAATGGATCGGCGTAGATCCCTACCTTCCTGGTGGGTAATAAATTACCCAAAGGCTTCCTTCACATCTGACAGCCATCTCCGAGATGTTTTAACCCTCCCATTACATACCCCTACAACTCCCTCCACCTCCACCTGAATGCCCCCTTCCCTCCATCTCGGTAACCTCAATTCCAACAAAATTGGGAGATGACTAGTGTCTGGCCTTGGGATAATTTCCAACTTAGAGATGTGTCTGAACCCCTCAAAGGAGGACAAGAAATAGTCTACTACACTAGACCCACTCACTTCATGATAGGTAAAGTTCCCTTCCAGGTCTCCTGTAACCTTCTCATTCACCACTTCCAGTCTTAAATTCCCCATCAAAAGTTCCATATCTACCTTCAAGGAGTTCACTTCCTGATCCCATGAAGAATGGAGGGGCTCGAAAGGCCTACAACCTGTCTCCTCCGGAATTATCTCATAGCGTGGATGGCTGGGATCCCCCAGCCTGGTATTAAAATCCCCTCCTACATAGAGGGACACTTTGGGATATTCCAGCATGGCTTCCATAACTGACTTGGTTATAAAGGACCAGATCTCGGGCTTATAATAGTTGGAACATGTCGGAGGGATGTACACATTCCCTATAAGAAGTTCCTCCCCCCCCCAGGTAATACACAATGGTATAATGCAAAGTATGATCCAAATGAGCATAATGCCTTTATTATAACACTTAAATCATCTGCAACCAAAAATGCAAGCCCCCCACTCGGCCTGCCACCTACTAGAGAAGGAGTAGCTCCCAAGGGGAACACCTTAAAACCACTAAGACAGATTTCTTTAGAGCCCTCCAGCAGCCAAGTCTCCTGGAGTAATATAAAATCATATTGACTAAGAAATAGCAAATAGTCAAAATCCAGGCAACGGCCTTTCCAACCCGCTATGTTCCAGGAAAGAACCAGAAAGTGACTGCGGGGCTCTTCTCCTAGTCAGGTGTCAGAGGGAGCGACCTGTACCTGTACTAAGTCTTTATTTGGGCTAGAAATTGCAAGTGAGGAGCCCATATTAGAAACCAGAAAAACATCCCCCCCTGGGAGGGAGTACCTCTCCTTGCAAGGGGACATTCCCCAGATCTCCTTGGGAATAACTCTCAACTCGCCCTCCCTGGAGTAACCTGCAGCCAGTGTCCCTCTGACCTAGTCCCTGGGGGCCTTTCAGACTGGAACTAGAATCGTCCACCCATGATCCTTCCCTTGACCTCCTCGCACCACAACTAGGCTTATGGGAGTTCACTGGGGTGGAAAATATTCCCTCCCCAGCTTCAAGTCCCTTGATCATAGGGTCCTCTATACACCTATCCTTTCTAGAGGATCTTAGAGGGCCCCCGGCCACCCCGAACCCCTGGGGCAACTCATCACCTTTTATGCTGCCAGATTTCAAGGATAACAACTGGTTCCCTAACCACTTCCAACCGCTCCACCAACCCAGAAGGGGTGGCTGTGGTTGGGGAAGATCGCAGAATTCCTTTAGCTCGTAAGGAATGTGGGGCATATGAAGCATGTACAGCATGCACTGCATGCACTTCCTTAGTAGTTTTCCGCTCCCTAACCACCTCCATACTATATGCCTCCTGGGATAGACTTCTCACTTCTATTGCACACTATTGCGCCAATTGCACTCTCCCTCTATTTGCCCATCTATCTTCAAGAACAACAGTTACCGGTCGCTGTTCACTTATAAACCCCTCGCCTTTACCACAGGCCTGTGGGGACATCAAATCCCCACTCTTGTTTAACTCAGAGGGGGATTGAAAGACCTGGGAAATAAATATATCTTTAGTACCCAAAAGGTCTAAATTTGCCAGGATTGTCTGAATCAGTGGAAGAGTTTGAAAGGTCACAATTGACGTTTGTCTGTCTTTTACTGTCAATAATTGGTCCACAGAGACTATATCATGCCTGGATACTATACACCCCAAGATAACCGTGAGGTGCTCGGCCGCATCCAGAACTGTAGACCAGAGCGGCTTGGGCCATCTGCCACCCGGGTACACTGTAAAGATTAATACATTTGGCAAGGCTTTAAGAGCCACTCCTCCCTTAGCTATAACCACAGATGGTGGCGGTTGTCTATGATAACCTCCAGCCCTATTTCCCACTAAGTGGGGGAAAATTTGTCACGAATCTTTGCAGATAGCTTCCCCTGATCGAGGCAACGGGGAACGAATCGCACCCCTTAATAATCGCTCATTAATAGAGTTCATAGCGGTCTGGAGCTGTGTAATCCGTGATAGAGCAAAGTTCAAAGTGTCCACTGTTAATAACTGGATGAATTCCCTAGTATCCCCATGCTTTTGGTAGGGGATTTAAACATGCACCTGTAGCAGGGAGATTCTTATGGGTCTAAAGCTACAGGGGAGATTTTGGGCAAGCTACTCCTCAAGTTTGATTTGATGGTGCTGAATGATGATCTCCCAGACGATGCCACAGGGGGCTGTACCTTTCTAGGTCCCCAGGGCCACAGCAGGATTGATTTACTTATAACTGAAATTGGGTTCCAGGACCGCTTTGATAAAATAATTGTGCTTATAAGACCAAAGAGCGACCATGTGGTTTTGACCTTATTATTGAACGTACCTCAGTATGGCGAAAGACAGCAACTGCCAATCCCTTTAAGGAACATTAATTTTCCTATGGCAATGAGGAAATTTTCCTCTGCGGCTTTAATAGGAGAGTTCCAGACAATTTGCGAATCAGAAGAAATGATTCAGTATGCTCAGGGGTTGTACTGGTCTCCGGAGCCTCAGGCAGTTTTTGCCTTTTATGACAAGATACTAGGGGTGTTTCAGGCCGCCCTCTTATATTGCAAAGAACAACGTAACCCAAGTGGTAGCAACCCTTGGTATGATGGTAAATGCAGAAGATGCAAATCCTCTCTTACTGCATTGGGAAGGAGATGGGTCAAGAATCCTACCTTGGTCTTATGGGAACACTTTTCCAGGGCCAGGTTGGATTATCACAAATTATTAAGGGAAAAGCAAAATGATGATTATAATAAGCAATGGGCAAAAATGAGTGCAGATTTGAACTCTGGCAATAGCAGTGGATTTTGGCTTGCCCTCAATTCAATCATCAATCCCAGGGCCAAAACCAGAAGTCAGCTGATTCCCCTATTTCAGTGGGAATCTTTCTTTGGTGAGTTGTTTGCAGTTAGGGATATAGGGATAGCTGATTTGCGGGAAGTAGATTCTACCCAGGAAATCTTTGATGGGCAGATGGAAGGTTTTGCGGTGAATGAGGTATATGACTGTATTATGTCCCTAAAGAAGGGCAAGGCCCCTGGACCAGATTATGTTACAGCAGAATTCCTACAAGCTGCACCCGGTTGGTGGGCTCAGATTCTGACCTCTCTATTTAAAAAGGTAAGCAGCACAAGGAGCATTCCGAGCTCCTGGACCCAAAGTGTAATTGTCCCAGTTTTCAAGAAGGGCAAAATTAGGGACCCTGCAGTTTATTGCCCTAAAAGCTTTTTGTCGATAATTGGGAAAATATATGCTAAATTCCTCTATGCTAAACTGGATATGTGGGTCGAATCAAGAGGCAGTATCCCCTGTGAGCAATTTGGGTTTTGGAAGGGTAAGGCCACTATGGATTGTTGCTTTATTCTTCAGCATCTTATATTTAAATATGGAAAATTGAGGAAAAGTAAAATCTTCCTTGCATTTATGGTCTTGGCCAAAGCTTTTGATACTGTTCCTAGGAGTAGGCTTTGGGCCAAATTAAAGACTCTGGGGATAGATCAGAGGCTATTGGATTCTATTATCCAGCTGTATTCTGACAATGTGGCGCTGGTAAGAACCAACTCGGGCCTTAGTAATCCTATATACATCGAAAGAGGTGTGCGCCAGGACTGTGTCCTGGTCCCCTTACTCTTTAAGTTATACCTTTCTGATTTAGTAGGGTTTATCCAAACGGTAGATGTGCACCCTCCGAAAGTAAACAATATCCCAATTTGCCTACTCCAATTTGCGGATGATCTGGTGGTGTTGTCTCAAACTAAGATTGACTTGCAATGAGCAATAAACCCATTCCATCAATACTGCACTCTCAATGGCCTAGAGATTAGTATGCACAAATCCAAGATTCTGATACCTGGTAGACAGAGGCACCCCCGTAAATGGGTAATGGAGGCTGGTGACTTGGAGGTTGTAGGTTCATTTAATTATTTGGGAGTCACATTCAGCCATAGTGGCTTCTGGAATCTTCACTTCCAAGCCAGAATAATTAAAGCCCAGTGAGCAGCCCATACCATCAGCAGGGCTATGAATATCTCCAGGGGTGTCGCCATCTCAGATTTTCTACGGGTCTATAGTTCTAAAATCCCGCCGTCACTAGCTTTTGGTGCAGAAGTGACCCCAAATCCTAATGTTAATATCTTAGAGAGAGTTCAAAATCAGTTCCTCCGGCGCCTCCTTAGGGTAGGCCCAGGTACTCTGGGGGCAGTTGTATGAGTGGAGCTGGACATAAATTCCATTGAAACCCATATTAAAAGCTATTTTATAGGATACTGGCTCAGAATACTGTCGCATCAAGAGACAGATCTTGCCCTCCAGTGCCTTAAGGAGGAACTGATGTGTATGGGGCCAAGAGTATATCCCTGGCTTTTGTACCTCAGCAGGATCCTCAAATCCTGTGGGTTTTCTTTTGAGCATTTTGTGGGCAAAAATCTGCTAGCTGTCAAGGTTGAAATCTGTACTAGAATCAGAGACATAGCTCATCAGGAGGATTTAGGGGTAGTCGCCTCCTGGAAGGTTGCTCCCTGGCTGGGAGTGATAAAAAGATCATTTATATTTGACACATTTTGGACAAGCTTCAGTAGTCCTAAGCTCCGCAGATGGTATACCCGGTTGCATTTTCAGCTCCTTTCAACTGCAGTGACGGAGGGAAGGTGCAATCAAGTCCCCTATCGGCTGAGATATTGTAAATGTTCAATGCAGGAAATAGAAACCACTGAGCATCTTTTGTTGCGTTGTCCCTATTATGCCACTCTAAGAACGGTTTGGCTGGCCCCTTTGTTAAAAAATTATATGGGGTTAAGTTCGGAATGCTGTTATGCCCGCCTGCTTGCCCAGCATGGAAGAGAGGAATTGTTGGCAATTTCAATGTACGTATCCTTGGTTGATAGGAAGAGGAGGGAGCCCAAAGGCAATTGATGGGACAACTTGCATGAGAAGTTTGTTTGGGAGATGTAAGTGTGAGTCACCTTGTGTGTTGTTCTCGTCAATAAGGTTATCTTGCCAAGGATCATGTAAAGATATAACCCTTTGTGGTTAGCAACTTCTCAGTTTACTACGTTAGTCACAGCTAGCTTTATTTGTTGTATTTTTGCTTGTCATCAGGGGCCAAGCTCTGCCACAGTAACCCCTGTGGAAGAGCAAGGCACTTTTAGTTCAGGTATTTGTCCTATATTAGGGCATAGGGTAAGAGGATGTACCAATCCTTCTTTATATTGTATAAAATGTGTTGTTTATTATATTCTTTCTATATTATTGTGTTTTATTATGTACTTTCGAGATCTTGCATCTGTGGCGAAAGCTGACCGGAATAAGTATTAAATAAAAAAAATAATAGATAATAACAGATGGTCAGTGAGAAAGGTCACCTACCGCTCACCTGAGTGAGGATTCGACATTCCGGCTGGCATTTCTGGCAAGCGTGGAGGGTCATTTGCTGACACACAAATTGAGCCTTTTTGCTCTGGCATAAAACCTAACCTCCCCNCCCCCCCCCCCCCCGTGAGCATACCTCCAGGCTTGGCAAGTCCTCAATCAATTGGGAGCAGTCAACTATTAGCGTTTGGGAATGCGGAGATAAAACCTCCGCAGGCTCAGCCAGAGCCTTAGGGAAAAGGGCCTCCAGTTTCTGTTGCTTAGGCACTTTGCTCAGAGCAGGGGCTAGGTCAGAAATATCTCCCCTCCCTCTTTTGGCAGAAGCCGGGGTTCCGCGGGCTACTCCGTAATTATATATTGATATAGCACCATCAATAAACATGATGCTTTTCAAAATGATAGAAAACCAACAAAACCAGAAATCGATGTATAAAAATGCTTCCAATGTAAGGCCACGACTTACAAACCACTTACTCCAGAGTAGTCCCATTGAAGGCCTTTTTGGACTGTAGTCTAAAACAACAAATGGGGACAAGGGGAGGGAGAGAAGAGTTAAAGCAAAGTCAGGGGTAAAAATGAGAAAAATAAAGCTGAGGTAAAAATTAAAGTTAAAATTAAGAGAGCACTTTGTGAAGGAAATGGGTTTTAAGGAGAGATTTAAATGGAGAGAGAGAGAGAAGTGGTGTGAATGACCTCTGGGAGGCCATTCCAAGCACAGGAGACACAAGGGAGAAGGAATGGAGTAGCTTAAGAGAGCAGGAATTCTGTGTGGTTCTATCTCCTACCTTAAGTATTTACCTTTTCCAGTCCTACATGAGAAACCAGTTGCTACTAGTGATTCTACACAGGAGGCTAGCTGAACTCCTCAGATATTCCCCCCCCCCCCATTAATTCCTTTAGGGCCTATCCCTTTGCTCAAGCTTATGTCTCCTGCTCCTCATATTTGACCCAAGTTCAAGAGTTATGTAGAAGCTATTCTCTCCAGAATTTAATACATCTCTACAAGGTCAAGTTTTGGCCACTGAAAAAAATAATAAAAAGGAAGGCCTAGTTTGGCCTTTCTCTACAGCTAAAATTCCTAATCTTCCTAGTTATCCTACACTCTACTTCCTTATTTTCTTGTTCTTGATAGGTCAACTGGATAGTAGTAAAAGTATTATAAAAGCAGAAATAGAGTTGTTTTCTATAGTCAGGACTGGCACAGGGATAACTGGGGCCCATGCCTCTAGCTTTATGCTTTCAGAGGCCCTGCACTTCTGAATTAGTCAGAGGAAGGAATAGGAATTCCCAGTCTGGAAACCTCCCCCTCCTGCCAGGAACTGCATGCATCTGGGTCTGCCTCTCCCAACAACACTCATCTCATTAAGAGGCCCTGTGTTAGGTTATTGTCACTGGCTGGCCCTGCAAACTCTACGGCCGACTTTATCTACTGTAATAGACCAAAATATTTTACTTAAAACTACTGAAGTGTTTTCTGGCGCGTTGATCCGGATCACTGTAGATTTTTGCTTAAAATGAAATAATGGGAGTATTCTAATATGGAATGGATAAGCTGACTAAATTAAACTAGAGTGCGTTAGAGCACCTTCATAGCGTTACCAAGAAGACAGAAGTTGTGTTCCACTGCCTGGCCTTCTTGGAGCACAGAGTTAGTGCCAGACTCATCATAACTAAGACCACTTTCAGACATGGCCCCCCTGCGCTTATTTGGGCTGTGCGGGGGAATATGCAACTTGAATATGCGCAGAGATTGGCTGGTCTGAAGCTCCCCCCCCGCCCCCAGCATGGCTTTGCTGACAGAGAGGTGCAGGAATGCAGAGCAGGAAATTGAGCTCTGCAACCCTGAGCGTCTTTGCTGGCAAAGCCGCGTGGGGAACCTTTCAGACCGGCCAATCCCCATGCATATTCGGGCTGTGCATCCCCCCCCCCAGCCCAGATATGTGGGGGGGGGGGGCATGTCTGAAAGTGGCCTAAGACATTGACTTGGGGGTGGGGAACAGGGGAGGGAGGAGGAAGATTGTATGACAAGGGGGGGTCATTTCTTCAGACTAACTGAGGGGAAAAAACCTGGAACACATCTTTAGTTCTGTGGTGGGGAGAGAGGGGGACAAGTGATCCCCTCTGCCCACCAAACTTTACTTGAGAAACATTCATGCACATGGCATGTTGTTGTGATGACTATGGGTGAAATGCAATATTCAGTGCCATAAACCCACCCCACACCTACCTCTTGAACTATAGGATAATCTCTGTTAACTGCAACTGTATTTGAGGTTGAACTTGCAAAGACTTAGACATGCTTAACTTTATGAGACATACTTAACTTTACAGTCCACGAACTGTACACGATGGAACTCGTAGCAGTGCATAAAGATCAGGGCCTTTGGGGTTATGACACAAAAAGAAATCTGATTTCCAAGGCAGACACTCTACGATGCTAGTTCGACTATTATCTGGAGTTATGTGGAGTGTTGCAGGAAAGGTAACCCAGTATCTGAGCCTTAGGCTGCTCTCCCATCTGTGGCGGCAGAGGGAGGGGCCAGGGAAGATGCGGCACCGTGGAGGAGCCGTCTGACAGGAAAAGAGCCGGTGTGAACGGGGATCTGCTGTGGCTTCTCTCGCGCATGTCAGGGCATAAAATCCTGCCCTGACATGCGCTCCAGAAGCCGCGGCAGATCCCTGTCCGCACCAGCTCTTTTCCTGTCAGCCGGCTCCTCCGCATTGCCGTGTCTTCCCTGACTCCTCCCTCTGCTGCCATCGCAGATGGGAACACAGCCTTACCTTAGTGGCGTTATGAGTTTTGCAGTCAAGCCCAGCACCCTTGGTACCATTCCCAGAAGGCTGGGCCAGGGGCCATCTATGAGACACCTGCTCTCCACAAATCTGCTGTTTTTCAGGGAGTATAAGTGCAAACCCTGTTCTGGCACTTGAGAAGCAGGGCAAGGTTAGGGATAGCAGAGTTTATTTTATCTGGGGTGACCAAATAGCTTGGGCTGATGAGCACAGACACTGAGAGTCTGAGAATAGAAGTGACTTGCCCAAGATCACACAGCAGGTCAGTGGCCAAGCTAAGGGCATTTTTTTTTCACGGGAGAGCCTTTCCCCATATTTTAAAATTCTGGGTTGGGGAAACCCCTGTGGGGGGCTGGGGATGGCATTTAGATGCTCCTCCTCAGGCTGGAAATTGCCCAGGTGCCATTGGAAACAGTGGCTCCTGGTGACTTCTGGGCATTTTGAGATGTGGACTTGTAAGACCTCGGCTATTGGGGTCTTACCAGGTCCGCATCTCAAAACATCCACAAGTTACCTGGCATTGCTATTTCCAATGGCACCCGGACAACTTCTATCCAGGGTGGAGCATCTAACTCCATCCCGTGGGAGTTTCCCCAACCCAGACTTTTAAAATATGAGGGAAAGCTCTCCCATATAAAACCGCCCTGAGTCTGGAACCTGTGACCTCATTGCTCTGCAGCCTTTCAACTTCCTTTTGTAAACATTCTGCATCATTGCCTCAGAGATTTGACCAGACTTGAGGGGATGTTGGTTTTTTTATCTAGAAATTTCAGCATTCCAAGTGCTTTACAGTTCTTATTTAGTTCACCCTCACAACAACCCTGTGAAGTAGGTCATTATTATTCCCATTTTACAGATGAAAAACCAAGGTGGTGGTTGTTGCTGTTGCTATTGTTATTATTATTATTAGCAAGCAGTTATATATCGCCAGCAGTGGACCTGGCGCTTTACAAAGTAATGGAATAGACACAGTCCCTACAATCTGAGATACGGGGAGTGGGGGAGAGATGAAGGAAGGGGAACAGAGGGAGAGACAAGGAGTGTAAAATTCACGAAGATGCGAGGTCCCAGGTGTACGTGCTTGGCTTGGTTACATGGAGAATGATGGCTGGCTGATCCATGTAGTGAGGATATGAGTACAGAGACCTCAGGTAACAGATTGTACTGGATGGTATGTATCAGCAGGAGTTTGGAGAAGGGAGCGAGGAGTCGAAGGGCAGAGCGGAAGAGGTGGGTCTTGAGGAGGAACCTGAAGGTACGAAGGGAGGGGGCGAGGCGGATGTGGACAGGGATGGAGTTCCAGGCATGGGGGGCAGCTAGGGAGAAAGGCGGTTAGGGGAGCAGGGGAGGCGTGGGAGGGCGAGAGAGGGGACAGAGTAGGAGTGGAGTTCACAGACTGGAGTACGGAGGGAAATTAG
>QEPC01008438.1:712275-731567 GCA_003113815.1 Sphenodon punctatus | reverse complement strand
CTAAAAAGGGAAGGTTAGAGACCGGCCGATAACTGGCAGGAGCATCAGCGTCAAGAGATGGTTTCTTGAGCAGGGGTCTAACCACAGCCTCTTTTAGGCAGTCAGGCACCCTGCCCTCCTGAAGGGAGGCACTAACCACCCCAACCAACAACGGCCGTAACGTCTCCTGACTGGCTTTCACCAGCCAGGACGGGCATGGATCTTGCTCACAAGTAGTGGCACAAACAGATGTCAACAAGGACTCCACATCGGCAGGCGACACCATCTGAAACCTGTCCCACAAAACTGGACAGGACGGGGCATCCATAGCCCCAAGATGAACTTCTGCAGTAACTGTGGTGCCGAAATCGTGGCAGATGCAAGCGATCTTATCTACAAAGTACTCGATAAACCGGTCACAGCGGTCACTGGATTGCTCCAGGTCCAAGTGGAGGCAGGCAGTACTGACCAAGCCTTTCACCACCCAGAAAAGCTCCGCTGGATGTGACTTTGCAGATGCAATAAGAGCAGCAAAGAACTGCTTCTTTTCTGCCTGCACCGCCACAGCATAGACCTTTAAACTGCTCTTATGCTGCGATCGATCATACTGGTCATGAGTCCGGCACCACCGTCGCTCTAACTGCCTGCTCTCCCACTTCAAACACCACAGGCCCTCAGTAAACCAAGGAGACCTGTGAGAGACTCGGGAGGGCAGCGGACGCCTGGGAGCCACTCTGTTAATGGTCTTGGCCAACAAGGTGTTCCAGAAGGCTACGTGTTCATTGACAGAGTGGGTGTCAAGGCCCAGGGGAAACTCCCCCAGAGCAGTCTGTAACCGATCCAGTTCCATAAGTCTCCGGGGGCGGACCGATCTAATAGGTCCTACACCCTGCCAGGGGCTATCATGTGCCAGGATGCACGCCTTAAGGAGGTAATAGTCAGACCATGACAAAGGCTCTACCCCCTTAACTCCTACTAACTGACTCCCCTGCCTCAAGGCCGGTGCAGAAAACCAAATCCAGTGTACGTCCCTCCTCATGTGTGGGGCCACAGATGATTTGGGACAGGAACTGAACTGCTAACTCTGTGGTTTATATATTGACTAAGCGATGTAAAATTGACAGAAAGTGATGGGAACTGCCAAAAATACCAGAAATTGATGGAAAATACCAGATAATTATGAAAATTGATGAAAAATGTCAAAAATACCAGAAATTTAAAAAATGAGAGAAATTGGTGGAAAATGATGGAAATTGCCATACTACCATTTTCCATGCCCCTCCATATGCTCCCCCCTGCCATCACATGCAAGTGCATGGCCAGAGGACTCTCCAATCCCTGTTTTTAGTGCACCCACCACCCCTTCCCTTCCAGTCCCCAAAGCAGCTTATTGCTATGCCATTCCGCCACTCTCCAAGGCCCCTCCCCTCCTCCAAATTTCCCTCTTTTCCAAGAAGAAGCACAGAAACCATGAATTATGAAAAATTAAAGAACTTTATTTAACAAAAAATGACTGAAGAAAAATTAAAATATATTTTAGTTGCAAGAGTTCTTTACTACTACTTGCTCCTGCTCCTTTTGAGGGCAGCTGGGTGCTCTTGCTTGGGTAGCAGGACTGGCAGGGAGACATTCTCCCCATCCTCCTGCCATGGATCCAACTGTGGAGGAGTGTTCATCAGAGGCATGGAAAAATGGTTGACAGGGGTGGGGAGGCATGTCTAGGGTTGCCACCATCAGTCATTTTTTACCTGGCAGTTCCATTTTGGCTTAAGGGATTGTCAGGTAAAAAAAACACCACAGGTGGCCACCTTAGGTGTGTCTGGCCCAGGAGTTGTTTAACTCCACCTCCACCTCGTCTACAAAGGTGTTTAAGCACAGTGCAGAGAGGGCTTGGGTGCTTTCCTTGGGGGGTGGATTTCTGGGGGAACCAGGGTGGGCAATTGGGTTCCACAAAGTGGGGTGTGAACAGCCAAAGGGGGTTGGTAAATGGAGCCTGCCTCTGAACAATAATCCTCGTTGTCACAGCAGCAACACACATGAGCAGGGAGGTCTGGAGATGAATATAAAAGACTGCTTTTAGTCTGTGCCCACATTTCATTCCTCACCTTACTTGCCCACTTGATCACACCATACAGCCGTTCAAACTAGGGATGGGTGAACGTGGTTCGGAAGTTCAGAGTTCAGACAGAACTTGGCCATGGTGCATGCAGGAGGCTTTGAGGCTCTGCCAATGGGGGAGGGGGAAGTGTGGCTGGCTCCACCATAGTGGGGTGTGTGCCATGTGCCAAGGCTGTCCCAGTATTGCACTTTATTAACCCAGGGAACTCCTGGCCACTGTCTTGCAGTAGCGTGCTTTGGTGCTGCATTTGTTGTCAGGTCATGGCTGGGTGGGGACACCAAGACTAGATGGTTGTTGAGGGACCCCTGTCCCAGTAGGCCAGTATTGAACCATTAAACTGGGAAACTCCCTGCCACTGTCTTGCAGCAGTGTGCTTTGGTGCTGTGTTTGTTGTCAGCTCATGGCTGGGTGAGGGGTGCCCCAAGGCTGCAGATGGTGGTGGTGGTGGTGGGACTGTCCCAGTATTGCACTGTTAACCCAAGGAACTCCCTGCCACTGTCTTGCAGCACAGCAGTGTGATTTGATGCTGTGTTTGTTTGGTGATTCAGTGAGGTTGGTGCTGCTAAGGCTAAGGCCTAGGTTTTAGGGCCCCTGTCTGTTGTGTTGTTTGTTTCTTGAGGGGAGAGTGTACTGCACTGTCTGTAGGTCAGTTATTAAAATTTCCTCTTTTTTATTTAAACTCAAGCCACTGGAGTATCTTTGGTGACTGTTGGTGATGTGTCGGACGTGATGTGCAAAGTTAAGGAGACTCACGCAGCTGGGTAAGTGACAACCTTTCACACCACAAAGCCTTCACTCCACACCCACAGACTTGTTCCTTCCAGCCCCATAGCCCTCTGATTCCCTAATCCCTTTGTCCCTGTCCCATCCCTCCATGGCCCTCTGACCCCTAGTCCCTACCCCATCCCCCCATAGCCCTCTGACCCCTAGTCTCTGCCCCAGATCCTCTGACCCATAGCTTTTTGATCTCTAGCCCCTAATTTCCAGACCTCATCCCCCCAATTTAGTTAGACCCCCCTAGGTAGACAGACCCCCTAAGCCCTCCAACCCCCTAGCCTGGCCCCTAGTTAGACACCCCCCCCCCTTAGAACACACATGCACACACATCAGCACACCCCATCCTCTGTTGCCAGTGGTCCTCTCTTCTTTTTCATGACTAAATTTTAAAGTATGAACGGTCATGGAAAGAAGAGACAGATCATGAGTCAGAGTGTCAGAAGAGGCCAACCTCTTCCTAGGCAGCCCACTCAGTCTGGTGCAGAAACACCTGAGGTAGGGCCACCTGTGGCCTCAACCTCACGCACACAAGCCTCAACCACACACAAGCTTACAGGCTCTGGATGCGTTTTGAAACCACCAAAGAGGCTGGGATGGGAGGAGGGTCTTTCCTCCTCCCTGGACCTGACTAACAGTAAGAAGAAGGGGGCTCCTTCTTCCTCTGCTAGTGCAGCGGACCATCCGATGGCTACCTCCACTGCTGCTGCTGCTCCTTCCAGCACCCATCTCACCCTAGCACATGAATTTTCCCTCACGCATGCACCAGCTGGCCCACTCTTGCCCTCTTCTGACACACATTCTAGTGCACCAGCTTCCTCATTCTCTCCCCCTGCCAACATGCATCCTATCACGCCAGCTCGGTCCCTGCCCACTGCACCCACACTCTCTGCTGCACCAGCTACCACTATCACCCCTTCCTCCAGTGTTATGACCACTACCATTGAGAGGTCGACCGCCAGTCATACTGTTCCTGCCCTCCTAGGAACCAGCATGAAGAAGATCGCATCTTGGGTGTGGTCTCATTTTGATATCTGGGCAGAAGATACCTCAAAGGTAGAGTGCGTGCACTGTCAGTCCAAGGTCAGTCATGGTGGCAATAATCCTATGAGATATGGCCCCTCTGGCCTACACAGTCAACTGAGACAGCACCACAGGAACATATGGGCTCCTATGGAGTGTCATACCAAGCAAAAGTGTGGGGTGGTGCCAGTTGCAGAGGGTATGGATGAAGGTTCAGATGAGGAACAACCCTCTTCCTCTCTCATTGCAACTACCACCTCTGGGCCACATCTGGTGATGATTCTATTCTTCTCTTCCCTTTCTTCTCTTCTGATTCGGCTTGTCACAGGACTGGAAGCTAACCCAGTCCTCCAAGCCAGAAGGAAGGCTTGTGTCCCAAAGCCTACACCTTCAGAAGACTATAGGTGGCCAAGGAGGGCATGAAAAGTGAGGATTTGAGGGTTCAGGATAAAGGTAGGCGATGGCAATGTGATCTATTTTTGTCATGCTGGATTATAGAACCAATGGGGTCTGGTTGGGGGAGGTCAGGGTAAAGGTAAGTGATGGCAACATGATTTTTTTTTTTTATGCTGCACAGATAGGACCCAGTGTGGGAAAGGCAGTGACAGGGCATTAACCTAACAGCTACAAGAATTGGACTCATAGCTGTTGGGTTAGGCTCTGTCCAGTGCCAAGTCAGCCTCAGTCTCTCCCATCCAGTTGTTAACCCAGGGAACTCCTGGCCACTTGGTTCAACAGAATTGGACCAAGTGGCCAAGAGTTCCCTGGCTTAACCACAGGATGGGAGAGACTGAAGTTGGCTGGGCAGGGCTTAGCTCAACAGCTGTGAGTTCCCTGGGTTAACAGGATTAGACCAAGTGGCCTCCACACAGGACACCCCTTCTCCCCCACAAGGAGCAAGTCTGATCCTCTCCAGCTCATGCTGGCTCAAGGCAAAACTGGGCCCACCCCCGCCCCCAAGAAGAGGTACAGAGGACATTGGGTGGGTAGAATGCTCCTGCAGCAACTGACCCCCAAACCCCTTCAGATACAGTTCTGTCCCCAGGCCTCAGTCGAATCATGTGCCAGAGCCCAACTAAAGTCTGAAGAGAGACATCGTGTCTGGAGGGCATCTCCGGAACCCCAACCAACTGTGGGACTGACCTCTCTACACACAACAGCGTGGAAAGCAACATCGTGACCCACCATTGCACCTCCAGACTCAGAAGGACTTCAGTCTTCTGTGGTGCTCTGTCTGCTTCCCACAGAAATAATGAAGTCCCACTACATCTTGAGGCCTCAGAACCCCAGCAGCCATGGTACCTCAACTGTGGAGGGAGGTCAGTAAGGGGGCAGAATTAAAAATTCTGTCTCAAATTCAAACAGCACACTAAATTTTTCTTTTCCCCTCCAATTTCTCTGAGATCTCGTCAGATTCCACACCTAGCATCACTCTCCCTGTGGACAGTGAAGAAAGTGAAAAAAGCCTGGCAGAAGAGAAAGCTGTAGACAACAACAGAGTCCCCTTTCCCCTGTTTCCCACTGAAAACCCATCTTCTCTTTCCTCAACTTGTGCACCAAAGATAATCCTTTCCCTCCTATTGCTCCTCTGTCCTGTCCTTCTTTTCCCTTTCATCTCTTCTGATTCAGCTTGTCACAGGACTGGGAGCTCCCAGTTCTCCAAGCCAGAAGGAAGGCTTGTGTCCCAAAGCCTACACCTTAAGACTACAGGTGACCAAGGAAGGCATGAAAATAGAGGATTCGAGGGTTCAGGATAAAGGTAGGCGATAGCAATGTGATCTATTTTTTTCATGCTGGGTTAGAAAACCAATGGGGTTGGGTTGCAGGAGAGACAGTGCATGGAACCCCAGAAGGTTTTCTATCTCCCCAGTAGCACAGTTTAACACAGCTGCAAGGAGTTCAGGGTTACCTAGTGTCCCTCCATCCAGTGTTAACTCTGAACTACTTGCTGCTGGGTTAGGCCCTGCCTCAGGGGGGATGGAGAGCCTCTTACTGGGGTTCCGTGCACTGCCTGTCCCCATGGTTGGGGTTATGGTCAAACGGGGAGAGAGATGGTTTCTTTGGGGGTCTCACTAAATTTGGGATTGACACTGTGTTTGTTGTGTTGGCATTGCCAATATGTGGGTGATCTGGGGGGATCCCAGGACACCGAGGCGATGAAGAATAAGATTTTGAATTGACAGTTTTTGTTTTTGGCATTATTGACAATATAGGGGGTTGTTTTAGAGGCTGTAATGGATTTGGCATGGATTTTAAACACTGTTGGCAAGGTTTGGTTGGAAATGTTGGCATTAGCAATATGTGGGTGTCATGGGATTGGGCCTCACTACCCCCCTCTAGGCTGTCATGACTCCATTTCCCTGGCTTGCAGCTCTCACTGGATCAGCTCTCTCTTGAGAACTGATTCAGCCTGCAATGGGTGAACCTTCTTGTCACCTTTTCATCCACAGAGTTTCCCAGCACAGACTCTTTCTCTCTAGGTTCATCTGTGTTTGTAAACACAGAATTAACCCCAAACTGTGTCATACCAATGTTAGGATTAGCAATTCCACTGGACCATATGGAGTTCAGTAAAAAGTTTAATGAATAAATCATAAATAAGCATACAGTACAAGATTATACTTGAGGGTGCAGAAATCAAAATAACATAACCAATAACATATTCCTGTCTGTACTTGGATTCTCCTAATTTAGGCTTACCCTAATCAAGGTCTAAGGGTGTTTCAGTTCATGTCACAGACAGAGATGGAAAACTTGGCATTGTCCTCATCTTAGTTTCCAAAAGGCCTTACTTCATAGTTCCTTTGGTGCAGCCCTTTTCTGGCTGGTAAGATGCGATGATGCAAATGAAACTGAGCAAGTTGACCACCAACTGAGAGAGATCTTTCTTTGTCTTTTCTCCCCCTTTAAGTACCTTTCCATGGTCCTTTGTTTGATTTTTCCCACCAGGTAACACTGTGCTTTCAGTCACACCCACAGGAAGAGATCCATTTGCAACTCAATGGTCTATGTGTCTGCAGAGGTGTTTAGGCTTTTTCTGAATATACACTCAGCATGACTTTGCATTTCTCCATTGTGTGAAGTGAGTTTCCAGTTCTCAGCTTTCACATTACATACATGTTTAACCTTTACATATTTGTTAGGCCTGTAGTCTACATGTAGCCCAGTGTCTCCTTATGACAGTGGGTCATCGTGGGGATCCCAGGGAGTGGGGCACACTAGGTTTTGAATCTAGTTGTTGGCATGTAATGTATGTTGTACTTGTTGGTCATTTTGGGGGTTGCACAGGATTTTGGATTGACAACAACATTGGCATTGCATGGGTATCCCCTGGCAGTCGACAGAACAGTTGCTCTTGTTTGGTTTTGTCTTTTGTATGCTGTGCTGTGAAAAAAGTTTTAAAACTGTTGTGTGTCAAATTTGGCAAACAAATGTAAAGTGATACTGTGCCACTGGCTGCTATGGATTGGCTAGTAATACAGTAGTTGGTTGTCAGTCACTTGTAAACTAAACTGATTGACTGACGTACCACTGTGCTAGTGTCCTCCCCTGGCACTTGCTGTGATGATTTAATTTGATGACTTTGGTTGAGTTTATTATTCGTAGTATGCTGTAAACACCCCCACCCCCCTATTTTTTAAGGAAAAAAAATGTAGTACTTGTTGGCTGGAGCTACTGTAGTGTGGTTAAGGAAAGAAGTGAACCTGTCATTCCGTTTTACAAGAGACATGTCTTTTAGTGCAGGTATTTTTGGGGGAAACCCCGATACCGGCGATAAAGTCGATAATCCGAGAACTGGTATCCAATAAAACCTGTAACCAGTGTTTTCCTCCAAGTCCCACCCCTACTGGAAATATTAGTAGTCCTTTTGAATGAGTAGTTTAAGCAAGCTGTAACCTGAAGGATCTGTGTCTTAGGTAATGGAGCATTGCTACAAAGAAAACTGAGGAGAAGCATAGAAGGTAAAAGAGCAGAGCAGTCAGGAGTTATTCTAATATTAAGATATTTATTTAAAAGGCACACTGTAAAAATAATACAATTATGCGGAATACAAGGCAATAACTCATAACCACTTACGTCAATGTAGTTTGTGTTAAATCTAGTAAGGGATTGGATATAAAAGAGTTAGAGAGAGAGAGACAGGATCTCACCCTTCCCTGGTGTGAGGCCAAATAGAAAGAGGGCTCTGTATCCTCCAAAATTCAGTTAGCAAAATAATCTCAGAAGAGCAAAGAATAGAATCATGGTCAGAAGTGAGATAGGTGGGAACACGGCAGCAGCCACTTATAGTTCGTGCAGATCTTGACCTCTCGCTCCACCAGGAGACTTAGTGGGGGTTTTATAGACCCAGGAGTACAGATGGGGACATGACTGAGTCCAATACTGTGTTTCCAAGTTTCAATAATTACAACAATGGGGGATACAAGTAGAGTTATACATGGTCAAATGTTTGTTTACAGTTTTCCATAGGACAGGGAATTCATGAAGTGGGAGGAATTCCCAGAGCTGATTGTTTCAGTGCAGCTAGGCAGGTGTTCAACTTTGGGTGGGATGAATTGTGATTGATTTGCTTAACTGTGGCTGTGTAGGATTTCATTAACATTTGAGGCATAGACGTCGCAGGATGCTTTATTCTTTGCTTAATGATCAGTCCCATCATTCACTGTGTCCTGGATTTTCCCCATCTGATTGACTCCCCTTACTCTCTGCCTTTCCTGCTTTTGGCTTCGTATCTCCTATGCAGATGGGGATGCGCCTTTTAGCCAGATGATCAAGTGAGGCATTAGAGCAGGGATCAAGGTGTTCTTAGAGACCCTTCAGCTCAGTGACTCCCCCCTGGGATGAGTCACTGGTTAGCCCTGCCTGCAGGCTGTGGAGGAGCGAAAATCTGCTTGCATTACCGCACTTGAAGTTCCTCTGTGGCTGCTGTAGAGTTTTGGGGGAAACGAAGCATGGGCCCAACAACCTGTAGAAAGGTAACAAGGAAATCTGTTCATTCAGACTACCCAACCCACCTTCCCACCTCAGTGTTTCAACCCTAACCTGCCAATTTACAGCTCTCTGCCCACTGTAAGGGAAACAGGAATGAGTACCTGCCCTATGCTGTTGCTGGGGTGGATGCGGAGATGGGATCCCAGCGCCACGGAGTGCTCCTCCCACAATCGCTGTAGAGGAGCAAAACACAAACCCACTACTGCCATTTGCGCGATCTACCCCCACCTGCCATTTTGGCTTCCATCTCACCATAGTGCCTTACCACTCCAGTCTATGGGTCCACCATGGTTCCTTGACACTCCCCAAGCCTACCGTTCCCATCCAGTGGAACTGTTTCCTGGGGAGTTTCCTGCTGCTCCTTCATTCTCTCCTGGTCACCTGTCAACACAGTAAAACACAAACAACCACCCTCCTTCACATAGTTAGATAATAAATGGAAGCCTTTATCATGCAGCTGTTAAATACAAACACCCCCCTCCAGGGTTATTAACTTACCCTTCTCCTCTACCTCTACTGCCTCTTCTACAAAGGTGGTATCCAGGTCCTCTGTTCCCTCTACCAGAACCTCTGGTGGCTCTTTGAATAAGGGCTGGCTCTTGAGCTTGAGGGGATACACCGTGAGAGTCATGGTGTCTGTCTGCATCAACTCGTTCAGGCTCCAGGACAGGAATGGGCATGGAGGGATCTTCGCTGATGGTCACAGGTTCTGTGGTGGGATGACACCTTCCTAAAACAGACTGCAGCTCTTTCAAGCAGGCAGGAAGTAGTAGTAATGGGGGTCTTCAACTACCCTGTTTGAAGACAAACTCTGCTAAGCAAGGAATGTCAGGTAAATTCTTGACTGGTCTTGCTTACAACTTCTTTCAGAAAATGGAGGAAGGAACGAGGTGGTCAGCTATTCTGGACTTGATCCTAACCAACAGGGAAGACTTGGTTGATAAGGTGAAAGTAGTGGGAACTTTGCGGGGAGGGGAGGGGAAGTGATAGTGAAGTGTTGGAATTCAGGATCCTAAGAAAAAGTAAAGGTGAGCATAGTCAAGCTTGCACCTTGGACTTTAGGAAAGCTGATTTTAATAAACTCAGAGAAATACTAGGCAGGATGCCATGGCTAGATAAACTAAAGGAAAAAGGAGTCCAAGATGAGTGGATGTTTCTGAAAAATTAGATACTGAAGGCACAATCACAAGCCCAATGAGAAAGAAAAATGGGAGACATCTAAAGAAACCAATGTGGCTGCACTAACAGCTTTTTGATGAGCTGAGAATTAAAAAGGGACACGTATAAGAAATGGAAGATGGAACAAGTCACAAAGGACGTATGCAGACAAGTAGCCAAGACTTATGATCTCTGGAAGACAAAAGCACAGATTGACCTGAGGCTAGTGAGAGATGCTAAGAACAACAAAAACGGGAGTTTCAGTTCTTAGAAGAAAGAGAAAGAACAAGGAAGCGTTAGGTCGTCTGCTTGAAGAAGATGGTGAAATGTTAACAGGTGACAGCGGCTGAACTACTTAACTCCTATTTTGCCTCTGTCTTCTCCCATAAGGGAAACTGTGTCTAACCTGGCAGAAGTAGCACAAATGATGAGAGGGAAAGACTGCAGCTTAAGATAAATAGTTGGTCAGAGAATACCTAGCTACTCTAAATGAGTTTAAGTCTTTGGGGATGGATGAATTACATCCTAGGGTACTGAAGGAACTTGCTGATGTACTCTCAGAACCTCGGTCTATCATCTTTGAGAACTCTTGGAGAATGGGTGAGGTGCCAGAAGACTGGAGATGAGGAAATCAAGGGCATAGGGACAAGCAGGGATATTTTTCCTAGGGCCCAAGTTGGAGGAGGGGGGCAAAAATGATTCCAAGTTCCAACTGTCCCTATGGTAGCTTAGCTAGCCCCTGTTGCCACAAACCAAACCTGGTTGATCCCCAAAGTTTGCTCAGTTATTGCAGCGGGACTGAGTTTCAGATTGAATCCAGAAGCAGAGGTTGAAGTGCTGCCCTGCACTGTGGGAGTTGGGAGGCTCAGGAATCAAGCAGCAGCAACATATGAGACAGGCAGCAGCAGCGGTGCACAGCCTTGGGCTAAGAGTCAGCGTGCTGTGCTTCTACGCAGAGGGAGCAGTGTCTGAGAGTAGACTGGTGAGGCTGAGCTGCTAGCTGCAGAGAGGATGGAGTCTGGTCAAGAGGAGAGGAGAGAGGCTGCAGCAGCACTGTGGTGTGTTGGAAAGGGCAGGGGATGGTGGCTAAAGGCAAGTGGCAGCAGGAGAAGAGTCTGTTCCTTCAAGTCTGAGACTGAGGAAGTGCAGCGAGGAGAGAGACTGAGGCAGTTCCTTTCTTTCTTTTTCCTTGTCAGCCATCTTTCTCCCTTTCCTCTTTCCCCTCTGCCTTCCCCTCCCCTCAAGTCAAACAAAAAACCAATGACATCTGTCAGTGTTTGTGGTCCCTCCATCTCCCTTGGACTTCCATCCCACCATGGGGCAGATCCCCACAGCAGCTCCACCTTTGTCCATAGCACATCTCAGCTCTTTCCCACAAGCTTTCTCAGAGCTGTAGCTGAGAGTCACCTACCCCCTTCCTCAGTCACCTCCATTCCCTGATGCTGGGGTTTATTCTTCTTCTGGCTGCAGAACCTGGGACTGTAAGAGGGGGCTGGTTGCAGCCTGGGTCAGGGAGCCCATATTGGCTGTGTACATGAGGGACTGGGCACAGCTGGGCTCAGACCCCAATGGAAAAACACTCAACACCATTTTGGACACAGCTGGCAGCTCCAGATGGGGTAGGTATGATCCAGGAAACGCATTCAACCCCCACTGTGCTGAACACCGAGGAGAGAACAGCCCCACCCCCCATAGCACTCACTAGAGTCCTTAGCTGGCTACCAAGCTGAGCATGCAGCTTCCTCCCCATAAACAACTACCTCCACCTTCAATCTCTCTCTCTCACCCACACCCACACCCACACCCACACCCACACACCCATCTCTGTTGCTGGACTGGAGAGTTAACCCTTGCTGGACTGGCGTTAATAACCCTGCAGGGCATCCTCCTCCCTGCAGCTATTAATTCCTGCCTTTGCCCAACCCGCTGTTTGAAGGGAGTTTGTAACTAAACATTTTGAATAGCAGGTTGTTTTGCTTATTGGGAAGTCAACCTTTATAAAGAGCTAATTGAGTGACACTATCAAAATAACCAATGGATTTTGTCTGCTGTGGAGAACTACCTGTATATGAACATGAAACCTTGCCATGACCAAGGGTAAACAATGAATCTTTGGACTGATTCTTCCCTGGATATGCACTAAGCTGCTATCCTAGGGTAATCCTTCAAAGATCTCTCTGGAGTGTTTGAATTCCTTCTCTGCTTTTAGGAAGCACACTGAAATGCTCACATGAGTCCAGGGTGCGGCTGGTGGGTTTGGAAGCTGGTGGGGCAGTAGGTGGATTGAACCTGCCACCGGTGGCCAACGGGCCAGTGGACCTAGGAGTGGAGCCTGGCCTAGGGGCATAACCCAGCAGCAAGGAGTTCCCAGGGTTAACATTGGATGGACATTACATTAGTTAATGCTGGAAACACTGCTGCATGAAGCACTGCCACCGGGGGATAGAGAGCCCTCCTACTGGGGTCCTGTCCACTCTCTCTTTCCCACCAGGTCCAAATTAACCATAGTAGGTTAAAAAAAAAATAGATCATGTTGCCATTGCCTACCTTTATCCTGAAGCTTTGAATCCTCGATTTTCATGGCATGCTTGGACACCTGTAGTCTTCTGAAGGTGTAGGCTTTGGGACAAGCCTTCCTTCTGGCTTGGAGAATCAGGAGGACTGAGTTGCTCCCTGTTCTGTGACAAACCAAATCAGAAGAGAATTAAAGGGAAGAGACGGACAGGACAGAGGAGAAATAAAAGGGAAAGGGTTTGGTTTTGGAGCACAAGAAGAGGAAGGGGAAGAGATGGGTTCAGTGGGGGACAGGGGAAAAGGGTTTCCTTGTTGTCTGCAGCCTTCTCTTTTGCTGTGCTCCTACCTACTTTCTCCTCTGTTCACAAGGAGAATGAGGCGAGGTGTGGAATCATGCCAGATCTCAGACAAACTGGAAAAAAGAAGCAAATTACTTTAGATGCTTGCAATTTTAAAAAAAATGTGGCCCATTTCAGAGCTGCATTGCCACCAAGTCAGACCCATCCAGACCAGCATCCCTAGTAGCTACACCAAATGCCTGTCCAAACACACAGGCTTTAAAAAATTTTTTTTGGCCATTTTCAGGGCTGCATTATCACTAAACCAGGCCCATCCAGAACAGCATCCCAACTAGTAGCTACACCCTATCCCCGGCAGCCAAATGCCTGTCCAAGCACACACTTTTAAAAAAAAGGTTTGCCTGTTGCTGGCCTGCATTGCAAGCAAATTACTTTCCAGCAGCAGTGAAATAGCAAAGGGAAGGACCATTAAAAAAAAAAAAAGTAACCACAACCAGTAGACCTACAAATTCACAAAATGGCCTCTCTACTAGAGAGGCAGAGTCCATTTTGTCTGTACTCACAACATCCCACCAAACTGCAAAGGGTGGGGTGATTTTAAAATGCAAGGAACATTCCAGCAAAAGTTGGATTGGAAACCCTTCCACCATCCAAGCCCCTTAGGTACCTCACCCAGAAAACAGAAACTTTGTGTAAAAGAGGAAAGGGACCAATTTTAATTAAGAATGCATAGCCATGGCCAGTGAGGCCCCAGAAAATGGCCACGGCCTTTGCACATGCTTGGGGGAGGAGGGGGAAACCAGCAGTGAGCACCGGCAAACACACAATAAGCAAAAGCAAACCACTGAAACCATATGCTCTTAAGCCAACCATCTTATCCTCAACACACCAGAAGAGCAGCAGCGAGGCGTTCCACTTGTCTCCCAAAACATGATTCACTTCATATCTGTTGCACCCCCTTCCCATGTGTCCGTCTCCCAGTCCACCCCCGGCCCCATTGCCCAGCCAGACTCCCCATGCCCCCCTCTCCTCTGTCTCTCAGTGCACCCACTCCCCCCACTTAGGGTGGCCATAGATGCAAATTTTTTGAGGGCACTTAAGATATACAGGTTGCAGGGCTGCATTGGTTCCAATACAGCCCTGCAAATCTCAAGTGCCCTCTAAAAATTTGCAACTATGGAAACCCTACCCATACTCCATTGCCCAGTTAGACTCCCTGAGTCCCCCCTACTCCCCCAGTGCACCACCCACCCCTCCCCCATTTCTTGTCTCCCAGTGCAAACCCCTCCCCCAGGGCCCCCCAAGGCACACTCAGCAGCTCGGGGGTAGCTTACAACACACACAATCAACAATTACAATTCATAATTAAAGCATACTATTACTCACAATTTAAACTTTAATTTAAAATATCCTAAAATACAAAAAATATACTAAAAGGGTAGAATCAATCTGTATGTAATAACCATGTGATATCATCCCATAATAACCACTGTTTATTATAACATCCCCCCTCCTCCCAAGACAGTTCCCCAGCACCCCCCAAAAAAGCCAAGGCCAGGCCCCAGCCAGGTCCTCAATGTACTCACCAGCAGGCCTGAGCCCAGACAGGGCAGGCTGAGCTCGGCAGCATTAGGGATGTGCGAATGCGGTTTGGAAGTTCGGACCAACTCAAGTAGTTCAGTCAACCAAACTGAACTTCGAACCTAATTTGACCGAACTGTTTGCTCGAATCCGAACCAGTTCTGAAGGCCACAAAAAACTGGTTTTGAATGTACGAACTCAGTTTGGAATTCGACCAAACTTGAATAGTTTGGTCGACTGAACCAAACTTTCAAACCAAAGTCGATTTCTGAACCGAATTTCTGAACTCGGTTCTGTTCGCCCATCCCTAGGCAGCATCTCCTCCCCACTGGAGGACAGGATGCTGGGCTTGATGATGGACCCTTGGTCTGATTTGGCACTACCAGACTTACACCTTCCTTGAGATGATTATTATTAATAAAATATTATCTATAAATAAATATAATCTAACAGTGATCTTGATTCTGAATGAAAAAGATTGTCTGACCACCAGCCGGCTGGCCAACTGAAATCTCTCTCTTTCTCTCTCTCTCTCTAGAACTGAGAGAGATAAAATGGCTGATGCCTGGTGGAGTCACCTTTATATATGCTCTGGTCTCTGCAGCAGGCAGCCCCCACCCTCACACCACAAGAGAGAAAAGAAACCTATGTTCAGAGACACTAAATAAAAATTAACACAAGCACTCTCCACTCCTCCCCCCCTGAAGTTGCTGTTCCACCAGCCAATAGCACACACACGTCAATAGTCTCTCTCTCTCTCTCTCTCACACGCACGCACGCACACGCACACACACACACACACACACACCCCTACCTGCCCACAGGGCACCAAGGGCTACAGCCCATATAATGTTTAATGTGCTGCCAGTTTCCTCTCCATAGACCTCCATGAAAGTGTGCCCCCAGCGATTCTGGCAACATGTTGGTCTTGGAAATGAACATGCACTGGATGGCACTCCCTAGCCACCCAACGCGAATTCTGCACAGTTTTGACCCTTATGGGTCTCCAGACTCCACCACTCTCAGTATGACTTGCTCCTCCCCCAATAAGAGCCTATGGCTCTCCATGACTCCATTCAAGTCCCCTGCCCTCCCATGATGCAGCTCCGTGAAAAAGTCCTGACCTGCGGTGTCCCAGGGTTTCTCAGCCTGTTTACCCCACAGGCTGTTTCCCAGCTAGGGGTTGTCTATGCCATGCCCCGGTGTATGCTCAGCCCTCTGGCTGACCCACTCAGCCCCCTTCTTAAAGGGGCAGAAGTCCCACAGGACTGCTCCCTGCTACACACACTAATTAATAAAAAAAACCCAAACAAATAATGTACATATATCTGAAATGGCACAGATGGGCCATATCACTTTACAACTTTACTTTTCTGGCTTTTTTCATTGCAAAAACACAAATGACCTCGCTAAAGCAATTTTTTTCCTTGTGAATGCACACTCAGTAGATAAAATGGCAAGATGACTTAAATGTTTCTGTGCCATGTGTCATCTGTAATTTTGGACGAGTGTTGGCTTGCTAAAAAACATCTTTCCATTTCTGCCACAGTCTGTGCTGGTGTGCAAAAAGTTGGGTGGGGTGGTGCAGATTTTGTTAAAAATTATTTATTTATTATTTCCTAACAGATAGTGATCTGGATCACTATCTGTTAGGAAATCAACCAAGACTGGATGGCTGCTTGTAACTAGAGATGCTAGATCCAAATTTCAAAAACAAGAGACACTACAGCACTGAAGGATACTGACATAAGGGACATCCATTATTTTCCATGAAGTCATGGTGTTCAAAATAAGGAATATCCATTATGTAAATAAAGGATGTCCATTGTCCATCACATTCTGCAGGACTCTGAATATGGGATTCTCCCTTAAAATAAGGGTCACCTGACCAAGCCTGTGTGACAAGGTGAGCTTATCACTTCCCTTGGGTGAAACTGACAGTGATACGTAAGTGCTTGGGGCATACCTGAGACTTGGTCAGGAGGGAATACCCTGACTATTATAAAAAATAAGTTGGGAGGAAGGAATGGTTGGTTCAGATCTCAGTAGAAGGATCATTGACAGAAACTCCCAATTTACTGTAACTAAGCCAAGAACATGTACCTGAGTTCTCGCATTCTCATGAATGTCACTTCCTTTGTCTCTCCATCTATTCCCCCTTCCCTGTCTCCCCTCCCGCTGTCTTTAGATTGTAAGCTCTCGGGCAGGGACCATGTTTATCTTATTCTCTGTAAAGTGCCAGGTACATCTCTGGCACTATATAAATGCCTATAATAATAATATTAATAATTAATAAATAATAATTGATAATTAATTAAGAGTTGTTGGGAGAAAAAAACAGTGCTGGGAGGTTAAAGCCTCAGTGAATGCAGAGACTAAAGCCCTGCTAGAGAGCTGTGGCACAGTGCATTAGTGAAGACTCCATGTCATAGAAGGGACCTGAGTAGGGTTGCTGCTTCTCACAGTTTCACCATCGGAGTCCCACTTTGGACTATGGGCATCTCAGAGTGAAACCACAAGAGGTGGTAACCCTAGACCTTGGAGGGCCTGCCTGATGCTTCAGAGTCTGGAATGGAGACTACAAATCACCAAGGGCTTGGAAAGAGCAGGGGAGGATCAGCAAGGAATGGTTTGATCCTCACAGTTGTTAGTCCCTCTTGTGCCATTGGTACTTTGGGCTATCCAGAATTCCCAATTGTTTTTGGTCCTTTATTACTGGTAATAGAGAGTGCAGCCTCATTATAAAGCAATAAGGGCATGAGAGAGGTGTCCTCAGTGGCTGCTCTACAGCTTTGGAACTCCCTCCCACCGGAGGTTCATCTAAACCTGAGCCTGAGCATTTTCCAGAGGCAATGTAAAACCTACTTACTTGGCTGTGGAGGGTTTAGGGGTGGGTGGGGGTGGAAGGATTTTAACTGGGATTTTCTAGTTGATATGTTTGTTAATATATATAATATGAAGGTGAAATTGCTCCACTGCTTCTTAAAGGAAGTTAAAACATTTTGTGGTTTAAGGAGAGAGGCAGGTTTCCACAGTCTAACATCATTACCTTGAAGGCAGTGTGACAGACTGCGAGCCAAAGTTAATCTTTAATCAATTACTTCTCCATCTTCTTGAAGCACAATACAGTTTAATCCTTTTTTAATTATTACTTAAGACAGAGAGTCCCTTTGGATGGAATTAACGTAAAAAAAAACACCCAATAACCCTAGAGGAATCATTTGTAGACAGGCAGTTGAAAGGGGACCAAGCTTATTGCATTGTTTGAACACTACTAGATTGAAAATAATAAATTAAGCAAATCCACCAGAACATAAGAAGGTGAAGGGGGAGGGGAAGTGTGTGGTGAAGAATTAGATCATCACACTAATTCTCTCTCCTCCCTCAGTCTTGCCCCGAACAGGCATTTCAGCTTTAATTCCTATGATATTAGCTATTATGAATGAATAATAATAGTCACAATAATCATAATAGCTATTGTTCAAGTTCTATTCTTCCAAGCAGTCTGTAAGTAGAGAATAACCCTTCATTCCTACTCACTTCTCCTCCTGGGACAGGTCAGATTGCCCATTGTGACTTCCCGTCGGGTGAAATCGGAGGATTCAGGGGCGTGTGATGCTTTTGCAGGGGTTGGTTTTGACCAGGCTATGTATTGATATTGCCTGAAAAATGACATGGAGACACAATGGTTGTTTTGTATTATCATGTTGATGACTTCAGCCATTTGTTGCTGTATTTATGATATTTTTAGGATTCCCCTCCCCCCTAATCTATTACTGTAGTTTTTAATCCGAATAACTTTTCTTCTTCTTCTTTTTTTTTTTTTTTGTATTTTTGGTATGACCACGTGAATGAATAAAGAAGAGACAGGGAAGGAACCTTTATGCCTCAGTGAACCACTCCTGAAATGGGTAAAGGCATGTGGGCCCATTTAGAGTGGGCCAACGGAGGGTAGGAGCTGTAAGGGCTGGGCTGGGGGAGGGGGGAGCAGTGGGGATAGGGTGTGGCTCAGAGGGGGAGGGGCAGAGATGTAGGCTCAGGAAGGTAGGGAGCTGAGGGAGTGTGTGTGCTTGAAGGTGGAGACGATCTGTGGGCTAGATTGCTAAATTGGAAATGAGCTGAAATAAAGGTTTTGTCTTGTCTTTCTGTCTGACTTACTTACTTAATGACATGCCTCTTTTTATTATAGTAGGACCTCTAGGAGCCCCAGTCACAAACCAGGACCATTGCGATGGGCGTTGCCCAAAGCAGTAACAATGGTTAGGACTTACAGATTGAAGTGTAAGATACAGGACAACATGAGAGTACAACAGACAGAGGGAGCACAAGGAAACTTTTCTAGCTGGAGATACAGTTGCCTTTCATGCAATGATATAACAAGGGTAAGATGAGGAGGTAGAGGGTGTTGCAGAGTAATAACTGATTCGCAATCAGTAAGGACAAATGCAGCTGAAGGTTTAACAACAGACCTTTACTTAAGACTTCTAGGCACAGATCCTCAGTTACATCTAACTTGTAGTAAGGCAAAATGGAGACTGAGACAATGAGAGAGAAGGGAAGAAGGAGTGGTTACACAAAGGAATTAAACTGTAAAATCCCATCTCCCTTCCATGTACATATAAACTTAGTGCCATCTGGTGGCTCTATAGTAAATTACTGTTTTAATTCAGCAGGCATTAACTTATGGATGTTGCATATACCAACACCCCTTCTCAACAGACAGAAGTTAACCTACTATGCCCATTTTACTTAGTAGCTTTCGGTGGCGCTCTCCTGCTAAAGGTTTTGTCAGGGCATCTACTACCATGTCTTCTGTAGCTGCCTTTGTCCATTTGTTGTGTTCCCCTTCTGAC